>JAUMJJ010000609.1:0-32998 GCA_033556795.1 Tapera naevia | reverse complement strand
GGGGGGGGCAGGTGGGTGAGGTTTTGGGGTTCAGGAGGGGCCCGAGGGGTGGGGGTGGGTGAGGTTTTGGGGTGCAGGGAGGCCCCGGGGGGAGGGGGGGGTGAGGTTTCGAGGTTTGGGGGTGCTTTGGGATTCGGGGGGGGGGGGGGGCACGTGGGGTGGGAGAAGTTTTGGGGTTCGGGGGGGGGGGGGGGGTCGGGGGGGGTGACATTTCAGGGTTGGGGGAGGGGTCCCTGAGGGGTAAGTGAGGTTTTGGGGTTCGGGGAAGGTCACGGGGGGGGGGGGTTGGGTGAAGTTTCGGGGTTCAGGGGGGGCCCACGTGGGGTAAGTGAGGTTTTGGGGTTCAGGGGAGGTCCCGGGGGGGGTGGTGGTTGAGGTTTCGGGGTTTGGGGGGGTCCTTGAGGGGTAAGTGAGGTTTTGGGGTTCAGGGGAGGTCATGGGGGGGTTGGTTGAGGTTTCGGGGTTCAGGAAGGGCCCGGAGGGGGGTGGGTGAGGTTTTGGGGTTCGGGAGGGCTTGGAGGGGGGTGGGTGAGGTTTCGGGGTTGGGGGAGGGGTCCCTGAGGGGTAAGTGAGGTTTTGGGGTTCAGGGGAGGTCCCGGGGGGGGGGGGGTGGGTGAGGTTTCGGGGTTCGGGGTTCTCCGGGGAGAGTGGGTGCGGTTTCGGGATTTGGGGGGGGGGGGGGGGCAGGTGGGTGATGTTTTGGGGTTCAGGAAGGGCCCCAGTGGTGGGGGTGGGTGAGGTTTTGGGGTGCAGGGAGGCCCTGGGGGTGTGGGTGAGATTTTGAGGTTTGGGGGTGCTTTGGGATTGGGGGGGGGATCCACGTGGGGTGGGAGAAGTTTTGGGGTTCGGGGGGGTGGGGGGTCGGGGTGGGTGAGGTTTTGGGGTTCGGGGAGGGGTCCCAGAGGGGTAAGTGAGGTTTTGGGGTTCAGGGGTTCAGGGGAGGTTGCGGGGGGGGGCCCAGAGGGGGGTGGGAGAGGTTTCGGGGTTTGGGGGGGCCCTGGAGGGGGATGGGTGAGGTTTTGGGGTTCGGGGGTCCCTGAAGAGTAAGTGAGGTTTTGGGGTTCAGGGGAGGTCACGGGGGGTTCGTTGAGGTTTCGGGGTTCAGGAGGGGCCCGGAGGGGGGTGGGTGAGGTTTTGGGGTTCGGGGGGGGGTCGGGGGGGGTGACGTTTGGGGGTTGGGGGAGGGGTCCCTGAGGGGTAAGAGAGGTTTTGGGGTTCAGGGGTTCAGGGGAGGTTGCGGGGGGGGGGGCCCAGAGGGGGGTGGGTGAGGTTTTGGGGTTTGGGGGTGTTTTGGGGGGGGCCCACGTGGGGTGGGTGAAGTTTCGGGGTTCAGGGGTGTCCCAGAGGAGGGTGGGTGAGGTTTTGGGGTTCGGGGGGGTCCCTAAGGGGTAAGTGAGGTGTTGGGGCTCAGGGGAGGTCGCGGGGGGGGGATGGGTGAAGTTTCGGGGTTCAGGGGGGGCCCGGAGGGGGGTTGGTGAGGTTTCGGGGTTCGGGGGGGCCCGGGAGAGGGGTGGGTGAGGTTTTGGGGTTCGGGGGGGGTCCTTGAGGGGTAAGTGAGGTGTTGGGGTTCGGGGAAGGTCACATGGGGTGTTGGGTGAGGTGTTGGGGTTCAGGGGAGGTCGCGGGGGGGTTGGGTGAGATTTTGGGGTTCGGGGGGGCCCCGGAGGGGGGGGGTGGGTGAGGTTTCGGGGTTTGGGGGGGGTCCCTGAGGGGAAAGTGAGGTTTTGGGGTTCAGGGGAGGTCACGGAGGGTCTGGTGAGGTTTTGGGGTTCGGGGGGGGGCTGGAGGGGGGTGGGTGAGGTTTTGGGGTTCGGGGGGTCCCTAAGGGGTAAGTGAGGTGTTGGGGTTCAGGGGAGGTCGCGGGGGGGGGATGGGTGAAGTTTCGGGGTTCAGGGGGGCCCGGGAGAGGGGTTGGTGAGGTTTTGGGGTTCGGGGGGGGTCCTTGAGGGGTAAGTGAGGTTTTGGGGTTCGGGGAAGGTCACATGGGGTGTTGGGTGAGGTGTTGGGGTTCAGGGGAGGTCGCGGGGGGGTTGGGTGAGGTTTCGGGGTTTGGGGGGTCCCTGAGGGGTAAGTGAGGTTTTGGGGTTCAGGAGAGGTCACGGGGGGGGGGGTTGGGTGAGATTTCGGGGTTCGGGGGGGACCTGGAGGGGGATGGGTGAGGTTTCGGGGTTTGGGGGTGTTTTGGGGGGACCCACGTGGGGTGGGTGAAGTTTTGGGGTTCGGGGGGGGTGTCCCTGAGGGGTAAGTGAGGTTTTGGGGTTCAGGGGAGGTCACGGGGGGTGGTTTGGTGAGATTTTGGGGTTCGGGGGGGGGGCCGGGAGAGGGGTGGGTGAGGTTTTGGGGTTCAGGGGAGGTCACGGGGGGGCTGGGTGAGGTTTCGGGGTTCGGGGGGGCCCGGAGGGGGGTGGGTGAGGTTTCGGGGTTCGGGGGTCCCAGAGGGGGGTGGGTGAGGTTTTGGGGTACGGGGGGGCCCGGAAGGGGGTGGGTGAGGTTTTGGGGTTCGGGGGGGCCCGGAGGGGGGTGGGTGAGATTTCGGGGTTCGGGGGTCCCGGAGGGGGGTGGGTGAGGTTTTGGGGTACGGGGGGGCCCGGAGGGGGGTGGGTGAGGTTTTGGGGTTCGGGGGGGCACCGGAGGGGGCTGGGTGAGATTTCGGGGTTCGGGGGGGCCCGGAGGGGGGTGGGTGAGGTTTTGGGGTTCGGGGGGCACCGGAGGGGGGTGGGTGAGGTTTCGGGGTTCGGGGGTCCCGGAGGGGGGTGGGTGAGGTTTTGGGGTTCGGGGGGCCTGGAGCGGGGTGGGTGAGGTTTCGGGGTTCGGGGGGCACCGGAGGGGGGTGGGTGAGGTTTTGGGGTTCCGGGGTCCCAGAGGGGGGTGGGTGAGGTTTTGGGGTTCGGGGGACACCGGAGGGGGGTGGGTGAGGTTTTGGGGTTCCGGGGTCCCAGAGGGGGGTGGGTGAGGTTTTGGGGTTCGGGGGGGCCCGGAGGGGGGTGGGTGAGGTTTTGGGGTTCGGGGGGCCTGGAGCGGGGTGGGTAAGGTTTCGGGGTTCGGGGGACACCGGAGGGGGGTGGGTGAGGTTTTGGGGTACGGGGGGGCCCGGAGGGGGGTGGGTGATGTTTTGGGGTTCGGGGGTCCCGGAGGGGGCTGGGTGAGATTTCGGGGTTCGGGGGGGCCCGGAGGGGGGTGGGTGAGGTTTTGGGGTTCGGGGGTCCCGGAGGGGGCTGGGTGAGATTTCGGGGTTCGGGGGGGCCCGGAGGGGGGTGGGTGAGGTTTTGGGGTACGGGGGGGCCCGGAAGGGGGTGGGTGAGGTTTTGGGGTTCGGGGGGCACCGGAGGGGGCTGGGTGAGGTTTTGGGGTTCGGGGGGCCTGGAGGGGGCTGGGTGAGATTTCGGGGTTCGGGGGTCCCGGGGGGGGCTGGGTGAGATTTCGGGGTTCGGGGGGGCCCGGAGGGGGGTGGGTGAGGTTTTGGGGTTCGGGGTCCCCCAGGTTTTCCAGCGGCGCCAGGACGGCCGCACGGATTTCTGGCGCGGGTGGGCCGAGTACGCGCGCGGCTTCGGCAACGTCAGCGGCGAATTCTGGCTGGGTGAGAGTTTTGGGGTGCCCGGGCTTTGGGGGGGCGGCCTGGGGTTGGGGGGTGTCCCACTTTTGGGGTGCTCATGTGTTGGGGTCACAGGGCTTTTGGGGGTCCCAGTTTTGGGGGGGATCCCAGTTTTGGGAGTCCCAGTTTTGGGGTGCTCATATTTTGGGGTCACAGGGGGTTTGGGGGACCCGTTTATTGGGGTACTCCCAGTTTTGGGGTGCTCACGATTTGGGGTGACAGGGGTTTTAGGGGTCCCAGTCTTGGGGGTTGTCCCAGTTTTGGGGTGCTCGTGTTTTGGGGTCACAAGGGGTTTGGGGGAGTCCCAGTTTTGGGGTGCTCATGTGTTGGGGTCACAGGGGATTTGGGGAACCCGTTTTTTTGGGAGCTCCCAGTTTTGGGGTGCTCATGTCTTGGGGTCACAGGGGGTTTAGGGGACCCGGTTTATTGGGGGGGTCCCACTTTTGGGGTGCTCATGTGTTGGGGTCACTGGGGTTTTGGGGAGTCTCGGTTTTGGGGGGGGGTGGTCCCAGTTTTGGGAGCGCTGGTTTTGGGGTGCTCATGTTTTGTTGTTGCAGGAGGTTTGGGGGGGTCCCAGTTTTGGGGTCTCAAGATTTGGGGTCACAAGGCTTTGGGGGGTCCCAGTTTTGGGGGGGATCTCAGTTTTGGGAGTCCCAGTTTTGGGGTGCTCATGTGTTGGGGTCACAGGGGGTTTGCGGGACCCGTTTTATGGGGTGCTCCCAGTTTTGGGGTGCTCATGATTTGGGGTGACAGGGGTTTTAGGGGTCCCAATTTTGAGGGTGTCTCAGTTTTGGGGTGCTCGTATTTTGGGGTCACAGGGGGTTTTGGAGGACCCGTTTTTGGGGGTGCTTCCAGTTTTGGGGTGCTCATGTTTTGGGGTCACAGGGCTTTTGGGTCCCAGTTTTGCCGGGGATCCCAGTTTTGGAATCCCAGTTTTGGGGTGCTCATGTGTTGGGGTCACAGGGGTTTTAGGGGTCCCAGTTTTGAGGGTGTCCCAGTTTTGGGGTGCTCATATTTTGGGGTCACAGGGGGTTTGGGGGACCCGTTTTTTGGGGTGCTCCCAGTTTTGGGGTGCTCATGATTTGGGGTCACAGGGGTTTTAGGGGTCCCAGATTTGAGGGTGTCCCAGTTTTGGGGTGCTCATATGTTGGGGTCACAGGGCTTTTGGGATCCTTTTTTTGGGGGGGTTGTCCCAGTTTTGGGGTGCTCATGGTATGGGGTCACAGGGCTTTTGGGGGTCTCAGTTTTGGGGGGATCCCAGTTTTGGGAGTCCCAGTTTTGGGGTGCTCATGTGTTGGGGTCACAGGGGGTTTGGGGGACCTGGTTTATTGGGGGGGTCTCAGTTTTGGGGTGCTCATGTGTTGGGGTCACAGGGGGTTTGGGGTTCCCGGTTTATTGGGGGGTCTCAGTTTTGGGGTGCTCATATTTTGGGGTTGCAGGTGTTTTGGGGGTCCCTTCTTTTGGGGGGTGTCCCAGTTTTGGGGTGCTCGTATTTTGCGGTCACAGGGGGTTTGGGGGACCCGTTTTTTGGGGTGCTCCCAGTTTTGGGGTGCTCATGATTTGGAGTGAAAGGGGTTTTAGGGGTCCCAGTTTTGAGGGTGTCCCAGTTTTGGGGTGCTCATATTTTGGGGTCACAGGGCTTTTGGGGGTCCTTTTTTTGGGGGGTCCTTTTTTGGGGGGGTTGTCCCAATTTTGGGGTGCTCATATGTTGGGGTCACAGGGGGTTTGTGGGTCCCAGTTTTGGGGGGATCCCAGTTTTGGGAGTCCCAGTTTTGGGGTGCTCGTATTTTGGGGTCACAGGGGGTTTGGAGGACCCGTTTTTTGGGGTCTTCCCAGTTTTGGGGTGCTCATGTTTTGGGGTCACAGGGCTTTTGGGGGTCCCAGTTTTGGGGGGGATCCCAGTTTTGGGAGTCCCAGTTTTGGGGTGCTCATGGTTTGGGGTCACAGGGGGTTTGGGGGACCCCTTTTTTTGGGTTGCTCCCACTTTTGGGGTGCTCCTGATTTGGGGTGACAGGGGTTTTAGGGGTCCCAGTTTTGGGGTGCTCATGTTTCGGGGTGCAGGGAACGAGGTGCTGCACGCGCTGACGTCGGGGGTCCCCTCGGAGCTTCGCGTCGACCTCCGCACCCCGAGCGCCTCCGCCTTCGCCCGCTACCGCGACTTCTCCGTCGCTGGCGCCGACGACCACTTCCGCCTGAGTCTGGGGGCCTTCAGCGGCACCGCCGGTACCGGGGGGTCCTGAATGGGTTTGGGGGGACCCTTGGTCCACAGAGGAGGTTCTGAAGGGTCTTGGGGGGGTCCTGGGGGGGGTTTGGGGACCTCTTGGGGGGCTTTTGGTCATAAAATACGTTGTGAAGGGTCTTGGAGGGGTTCTGAAGGGCCTTGGGGGGTCTTAGAGGGGTTTTGGGGGGCTCTTGGGGGGGTTCTGAAGGGCCTTGGGGGGTCTTAGAGGGGTTTTGGGGGGCTCTTGGGGGGGTTCTGAAGGGTCTTGGGGGGTCTTAGAGGGGTTTTGGGGGCTCTTTGCCCATAATAAGGGTTCTGAAAGATCTTGGGGGGGTTCTGAGGGCTCTTGGGGGGCTCTTTGCCCATAATGGCAGTTCTGAACGGTCTTGGAGGGGTTCTGAGGAGTCTTGGAGGGATCTTAGAGGGGTTTTGGGGGGCTCTTGGGGGACTTTTGGCCATAAAATATGTTGTGAAGGGTCTTGGAGGGGTTCTGAGGGGACTTGGGGGGGTCCTTAGAGGGGTTTTGGGGGGCTCTTTGCCCATAATAAGGGTTCTGAAGGGTCTCAGAAGGGTTCTGAGGGGTCTTGGGGGGCTCTTAGAGGGGTTTTGGGGGGCTCTTGGGGGGCTTTTTGGCCATAAAATACGTTGTGAAGGGTCTTGGAGGGGTTCTGAGGGGTCTTGGGGGGTCTTAGAGGCGTTTTGGGGGGCTCTTGAGGGGGTTCTGAAGGGTCTTGGAGGGGTTCTGAAGGGTCTTGGGGGGTCCTTAGAGGGGTTTTGGGGGGCTCTTTGCCCATAATGGGAGTTCAGAAGGGTCTTGAAGGGGTTCTGAAAGCTCTTGGGGGGGTCTTAGACGGGTTTTGGGGGGCTCTTGGGGGGGCTTTTGGCCATAAAATATGTTGTGAAGGGTCTTGGAGGGGTTCTGAGGGGTCTTGGGGGGTCCTTAGAGGGGTTTTGGGGGGCTCTTTGCCCATAATAAGGGTTCTGAAAGATCTTGGGGGGGTTCTGAGGGCTCTTGGGGGGCTCTTTGCCCATAATAGGAGTTCTGAAGGGTCTTGGGGGGGTCCTGGGGGGGTCTTGGGGACTTCTTGGGGGGCTTTTTTGCCATAAAATATGTTGTGAAGGGTCTTGGAGGGGTTTTGAGGGGCCTTGGGGGGTCCTTAGAGGGGTTTTCGGGGGCTCTTGGGGGGGTTCTGAAGGGTCTTGGGGGGTCCTTAGAGGGGTTTTGGGGGGCTCTTTGCCCATAATAAGGGTTCTGAAGGGTCTTGGAGGGGTTCTGAAAGGTCTTGGGGGGGTCTTAGAGGGGTTTTGGGGGGCTCTTGGGGGGCTTTTGGCCATAAAATATGTTGTGAAGGGTCTTGGAGGGGTTCTGAGGGGTCTTGGGGGGTCCTAGAGGGGTATTTGGGGCTCTTGGGGGGGTTCTGAAGGGTCTTGAGGGATCTTGGAGGGGCTCTGAGGATTTCAGAAGGATTCTGAGAGGTCTTGGAGGGGTTCTGAAGGGTCTTGGGGGGGTCCTTAGAGGGGTTTTGGGGGGCTCTTTGCCCATAATGAGAGTTCTGAAGGGTCTCGGAGGGGTTCTGAAAGGTCTTGGGGGGGTCCTGGGGGGCTTTGGGGAGTTCTTGGGGGGCTTTTTGGCCATAAAATATGTTTTGAAGGGTCTTGGAGGGTTTCTGAAGGGCCTTGGGGGGGTTCTTAGAGGGGTTTTGGGGGGCTCTTTGCCCATAATTAGGGTTCTGAAGGGTCTTGGGGGGGTTCTGAAGGGCTCTTGGGGGGCTCTTTGCCCATAATGGGAGTTCAGAAGGGTCTTGGAGGGGTTCTGAAAGGTCTTGGGGGGGGTCTTAGAGGGGTTTTGGGGGGCTCTTGGGGGGGTTTTGGCCATAAAATATGTTGTGAAGGGTCTTGGAGGGGTTCTGAGGGGTCTTGGGGGGTCCTTAGAGGGGTTTTGGGGGGCTCTTTGCCCATAATAAGGGTTCTCAGGGGTCTTGGGGGGCTCTTTGCCCATAATGGGAGTTCTGAAGGGTCTTGGGGGGGTTCTGAGGGGTCTTGGAGGGGTCTTAGAGGGTTTTTGGGGGCTCTTGGGGGGCTTTTGGCCATAAAATATGTTGTGAAGGGTCTTGGAGGGGTTCTGAGGGGACTTGGGGGGCTCTTTGCCCATAACAGGAGTTCTGAAGGGTCTTGGGGGGGTTCTGAAAGGTCTTGGGGGGGTTCTGAGGGCTCTTGGGGGGCTCTTTGCCCATAATGGGCGTTCTGAAGGGTCTTGGGGGGGTTCTGAAGAGTCTTGGAGGGGTTCTGAAAGGTCTTGGGGGGGGTCCTTGAGGGGTTTTGGGGGGCTCTTGGGGGGCTTTTGGCCATACTGGGAGTTCTGAAGGGTCTTGGAGGGGTTCTGAGGGGTCCTGGTGGGTCTTAGAGGGGTTCTGGGGGGCTCTTGGGGGGGTTCTGAAGGGTCTTGAGGGATCTTGGAGACGTTCTGAGGATTTCAGAAGGATTCTGAGGGGTCTTGGAGGGGGTCTGAAGGGTCTTGGGGGGTCTTAGAGGGGTTTGGGGGGCTCTTTGCCCATAATAAGGGTTCTGAGGGGTCTTGGGGGGGTCTGAAGGGCTCTTGGGGGGCTCTTTGCCCATAATGGGAGTTCTGAAGGGTCTTGGGGGGGTTCTGAAAGGTCTTGGGGGGGTCTTAGAGGGGTTTTGGGGGGCTCTTGGGGGGGCTTTTGGCCATAAAATATGTTGTGAAGGGTCTCGGAGGGGTTCTGAGGGGTCTTGAGGGGGTCTTAGAGGGGTTTTGGGGGGCTCTTGGGGGGGTTCTGAAGGGTCTTGAGGGATCTTGGAGGCGTTCTAAGGATTTCAGAAGGATTCTGAGGGGTCTTGGAGGGGTTCTGAAGGGTCTTGGGGGGTCCTTAGAGGGGTTTTGGGGGGCTCTTTGCCCATAATAAGGGTTCTGAAGGGTCTTGGGGGGGTTCTGAAAGGTCTTGGGGGGGTTTTAGAGGGGTTTTGGGGGGCTCTTGGGGGGCTTTTGGCCATAAAATATGTTGTGAAGGGTCTCGGAGGGGTTCTGAGGGGTCTTGAGGGGGTCCTAGAGGGGTTTTGGGGGGCTCTTGGGGGGGCTTTTGGCCATAAAATATGTTGTGAAGGGTCTTGGAGGGGTTCTGAGGGGTCTTGGGGGGTCCTTAGAGGGGTTTTGGGGGGCTCTTTGCCCATAATAAGGGTTCTGAAAGATCTTGGGGGGGTTCTGAGGGCTCTTGGGGGGCTCTTTGCCCATAATGGGAGTTCTGAAGGGTCTTGGAGGGGGTTCTGAAAGGTCTTGGGGGGGTCCTGGGGGGGTTTTGGGGGGCTCTTTGGGGGCTTTTGGCCATAAAATATGTTGTGAAAGGTCTTGGAGGGGTTCTGTGGGGTCTTGAGGGGTCCTTAGAGGGGTTTTGGGGGGCTCTTTGCCCATAATAAGGGTTCTGAGGGGTCTTGGGGGGTCCTTAGAGGGGTTTTGGGGGGCTCTTGGGGGGGTTCTGAAGGGCCTTGGGGGGTCCTTAGAGGGGTTTTGGGGGGCTCTTTGCCCATAATAAGGGTTCTGAAGGGTCTTGGGGGGGTTCTGAAGGGCTCTTGGGGGGCTCCTGGTCCATAAAAGGGGTTCTGAGGGTTCTTGGGGGGCTCTTTGCCCATATAAGGGGTTCTGAAGGCTCTTGGAGGGGTTCTGGACCATGAGTGGGACATTTGGAGGAGTCTTGAGGGGGGGTTTGACCCATGAAAGGGGTCTTTGGGGAGTCTTGGAGGGTTGAGGGGGGGTTGTCCGTGGCGTTTGGGGTGGGGGGGGGGTCCTGACGGGGTGGTCCCCCAGGGGATGCGCTCTCCTACCACGCCGGGAGCCCCTTCTCGACGCGGGACCGGGACCCCCGGGGCCGCCCCCGCCCCTGCGCTGTCGCCTACACCGGGGCCTGGTGGTACCACAACTGCCACTACGCCAACCTCAACGGCCGCTACGGCGTCACCCACGACCACCAGGCACGTCCGGGGGCCGGAGGGGACCTATGGGGACCGTGGGGGACTATAGGGTCCACAGGGAGCCATAGAGGGCCTTTCGGGGCCAGAGAGGTCCTACAGGGGCGGGGGGGGGGACCATAAGAAGCTGTAGGGGTCCATAGAGTCCATGGGGAGTTGTAGGGGGCCATAGAGTCTATAGGGAGTCATATGGGACCATAGAGTCCATGGGGAGTCATAGGGGGCCATAGGGGACCATAGAGTCCATAGGGAGTCGTAGGGGGCCACAGGGGATCATAGAGTCCATAGGGAGTCATAGGGGACCATAGAGTCCATAGGTCGTCATAGGGGGCCATAGGGGATCATAGAGTCCATAGGGAGTCATAGGGGACCATAGAGTCCATAGGGAGTCATAGGGGACCATAGGGGACTATAGAGTCCATAGGGAGTCATAGGGGGCCATAGAGTCCATAGGGAGTCGTAGGGGGCCATAGGGGATCATAGAGTCCATAAGGAGTCATAGGGGGCCACAGGGGATCATAGAGTCCATGGGGAGTTGTAGGGGGCCATAGAGTCTATAGGGAGTCATATGGGACCATAGAGTCCATGGGGAGTCATAGAGGGGCATAGGGGACCATAGAGTCCATAGGGAGTCGTAGGGGGCCATAGGGGACCATAGAGTCCATAGGGAGTCGTAGGGGGCCATAGAGTCCATAAGGAGTCATAGGGGACCAATCTCAGCGGGTGATACGGCATCACCCGTGAGCACCAGGCACATCCATGGGGACCTATAGGGGCCATAGGTGACATAGGGTGCTTACAGGGACATGGGGGGGGGGGGGCACAGAGGGTCTCTAGAGGTCCTACAGGGATGTGGAGGGACCATAAGGAGCTATAGGGGGCTATAGGGTCCATAGGAAGCCATGGGGAGCCATAGAGTCTATAGAGGCCGTAGGTAACCATAGGTGACATTGGGGGCCACAGGGGGTCTATAGGGGCCATAGAGATCCTACAGGGACATGGGGAACCATAAGGAGCTATAGGGACCTATAAGATCCATAGGGAGCCACAGGGAGCCATAGGGTCCATTGGGAGCCACTGACACCGATCTCGATGACCGCTGCGGCGTCACCCATGATCACCACGCAGCTACGGGGGCCAGAGGGGTTCTATAGGGGCCATAGGTGCTATAGGGAGCCATAGGGTGTCTATAGGACCATAGCGTCCATAGGGGGTCTGTAGGGGCCAGAGGGGTTCTATAGGACCATAGGGGGTCTATAGCAGCCACAGGGGTTATAGGGAGCCATAGGGTCCATAGGGGGTCTGTAGGGGGCAGAGGGGTTCTATAGGACCATAGGGGGTCTATGGCAGCCACAGGGGCTATAGGGAGCCATAGGGTCTGTAGGGGGCCAGTAGGGGCCAGAGGGGTTCTATAGGACCATAGGGGGTCTATAGCAGCCACAGGGGTTATAGGGAGCCATAGGGTCCATAGGGGGTCTGTAGGGGCTATAGGGGTTCTATAGGACCATAGGGGGTCTATGGCAGCCACAGGGGTTATAGGGAGCCATAGGGTCCATAGGGGGTCTGTAGGGGCCATAGGGAGCCATAGGGTCCATAGGGGGTCTGTAGGGGCCATAGGGTCCATAGGGAGTCTGTAGGGGCCAGAGGGGTTCTATAGGACCATAGGGGGTTTATGGCAGCCACAGGGGTTATAGGGAGCCATAGGGTCCATAGGGGGTCTGTAGGGGCCAGAGGGGTTCTATAGGACCATAGGGGGTCTATAGCAGCCACAGGGGTTATAGGGAGCCATAGGGTCCATAGGGGGTCTGTAGGGGCTATAGGGGTTCTATAGGACCATAGGGGGTCTATAGCAGCCACAGGGGTTATAGGGAGCCATAGGGTCTGTAGGGGGCCAGTAGGGGCTATAGGGGTTCTATAGGACCATAGGGGGTCTATGGCAGCCACAGGGGTTATAGGGAGCCATAGGGTCCATAGGGGGTCTGTAGGGGGCAGAGGGGTTCTATAGGACCATAGGGGGTCTATGGCAGCCACAGGGGCTATAGGGAGCCATAGGGTCTGTAGGGGGTCTGTAGGGGGCAGAGGGGTTCTATAGGACCATAGGGGGTCTATAGCAGCCACAGGGGTTATAGGGAGCCATAGGGTCCATAGGGGGTCTGTAGGGGCCATAGGGAGCCATAGGGTCCATAGGGGGTCTGTAGGGGGCAGAGGGGTTCTATAGGACCATAGGGGGTCTATGGCAGCCACAGGGGCTATAGGGAGCCATAGGGTCCATAGGGGGTCTGTAGGGGGCAGAGGGGTTCTATAGGACCATAGGGGGTCTATGGCAGCCACGGGGGCTATAGGGAGCCATAGGGTCTGTAAGGGGTCTGTAGGGGGCAGAGGGGTTCTATAGGACCATAGGGGGTCTATGGCAGCCACAGGGGCTATAGGGAGCCATAGGGTCTATAGGGGGTCTATAGGGGGCAGAGGGGTTCTATAGGACCATAAGGGGTCTATAGCAGCCACAGGGGTTATAGGGAGCCATAGGGTCTGTAGGGGGTCTGTAGGGGCCAGAGGGGTTCTATAGGACCATAGGGGGTCTATGGCAGCCACAGGGGCTATAGGGAGCCATAGGGTCCGTAGGGGGTCTGTAGGGGGCAGAGGGGTTCTATAGGACCATAGGGGGTCTATAGCAGCCACAGGGGTTATAGGGAGCCATAGGGTCCATAGGGGGTCTGTAGGGGCCATAGGGAGCCATAGGGTCCATAGTGGGTCTGTAGGGGGCAGAGGGGTTCTATAGGACCATAGGGGGTCTATGGCAGCCACAGGGGCTATAGGGAGCCATAGGGTCTGTAGGGGGTCTGTAGGGGGCAGAGGGGTTCTATAGGACCATAGGGGGTCTATAGCAGCCACAGGGGTTATAGGGAGCCATAGGGTCCGTAGGGGGTCTGTAGGGGCCATAGGGAGCCATAGGGTCCATAGGGGGTCTGTAGGGTCCATAGGGTCCATAGGGGGTCTGTAGGGGCCATAGGGAGCCATTGGGGGTCTGTAGGGGCCATAGGGTCCGTAGGGGGTCTGTAGGGGCCGTATGGAGCCATAGGGTCCATAGGGGGTCCGTAGGGTCCATAGGGAGTCAGGGGGGGCTACAGGGGCTATAAAAGGCTAATAGACCCCCTATAGGGCCCACGGGGGGGCTCTAAGCACCAGGGTCCCTATAGGGGGTCTATAAGGGCCATAGAGGGCCTACAGGGCTCTATAGGCACCCATAGGTGCCCACAGGGTGACGGTCCCAGCTCTCCCCAGGGCGTCACCTGGTTCCCCTGGAAAGGATTCGAGTTCTCCATCCCCTTCACCGAGATGAAAGTGCGGCCCCAGCGCGACTGAGGGAGCCGATCCGGGATCCAGGCTGGGATCTGGGATCCAGGCTGGGATCTGGGATCCAGGCTGGGGTCCAGGCTCCAGGCTGGGGTCCCAGCACCTGGAATGGGATCTGGGATCCAGGCTGGGGTCCAGGCTCCAGGCTGGGGTCCCAGCACCTGGAATGGGATCTGGGATCCAGGCTGGGATCTGGGATCCAGGCTGGGGTCCCAGCACCTGGAACGGGATCTGGGATCCAGGCTGGGATCCAGGCTCCAGGCTGGGGTCCCAGCACCTGGAATGGGATCCGGCGTCTGGAATGGGATCCCAGCACCTGGAATGGGATCCGGGATCCAGGCTGGGATCCGGGACCCAGGCTGGGGTCCCAGCACCTGGAATGGGATCTGGGATCCAGACTGGGATCCGGGATCCAGACCGGGATCCCAGCACCTGGAATGGGATCTGGGATCCAGACTGGGATCCGGGATCCAGACTGGGGTCCCAGCACCTGGAATGGGATCCAGTGTCCAGAGCAGGAAGGAGTCAGGTCTCGCCGGGGGTTGGAAGCGAAGCTTTTATGGGGGGGCGGGGGGGGGGGGGGAAGGGGAATAAAACCGGATCTGAAACCCCTCCCGTGTGATCCCTGGGGACCGGGAATCGCGGGGGGGGTGGGAGGAGATGGATCCCTGTATCCCGAGATGCAGGACCAGGTGGATCTGAGTATTCTGGGATGGGTCTGGATAGCCCAGAACACAGGCCCAGTTGATCCCAGGATCCCAGGCTGCAGGAGGCTGTGGATCCATTCTCCTGGGATGGATCTGGGTGCTCTGGGATGCAGAACCAGTTGATCCCAGCATCCCAGGCTGCAGGAGGATGCAGGTCCTTTATCCTGGGATGCAGGACCAGTTGATCCCATTATCCCAGGATGCAGGAGGATGTGGATCCATTCTCCTGGGATGGATCTGGGTGTTCTGGGGTGGGGGTGGATGCTGATCCCAGGATCCTGGGATGCAGAACCAGTTGATCCTAGTATCCCCAGGCTGCAGAAGGATTCATGTCCTTTATCCTGGGATGCAGAACCAGTTGATCCCAGCATCCCAGGCTGCAGGAGGCTGTGGATCCATTCTCCTGGGATGGATCTGGGTATCCTGGGATGCAGAATCAGTTGATCCCAGCATCCCAGGCTGCAGGAGGCTGTGGATCCTTTATCCTGGGATGGATCTGGGTGTTCTGGGATGTGGGTGGATGCTGATCCCAGTATCCTGGGATGCAGGACCAGTTGATCCCAGGATCCCAGGCTGCAGGAGGCTGTGGATCCATTCTCCTGGGATGGATCTGGGTATTCTGGGATCCAGAACCAGTTGATCCCAGCATCTCAGGCTGCAGTAGGATGTGGATCCGTTACCCTGGGATGGATCTGGGTGCTCTGGGATGGGGGTGGATGCTGATCCCAGTATCCTGGGATGCAGAACCAGTTGATCCCAGTATCCCAGGATGCAGGAGGCTGTGGATCCATTATCCTGGGATGGATCTGGGTATTCTGGGATGCAGAACCAGTTGATCCCAGCATCCCAGGCTGCAGTAGGCTGTGGATCCATTCTCCTGGGATGGATCTGGGTGCTCTGGGATGCAGGTGGATGCTGATCCCAGGATACTGGGATGCAGGCCCAGTTGATCCCAGTACCCCCAGGCTGCAGGAGGCTGTGGATCCATTCTCCTGGGATGTAGGACCAGTTGATCCCAAGGATCCCAGGCTGCAGGAGGCTGTGGGTCCATTCTCCTGGGATGGATCTGGGTATTCTGGGATGCAGAACCAGTTGATCCCAGCATCCCAGGCTGCAGTAGGATGTGGATCCATTCTCCTGGGATGGATCTGGGTGCTCTGGGATGCAGGTGGATGCTGATCCCAGTATCCTGGGATGCAGAACCAGTTGATCCCAGTATCCCAGGCTGCAGGAGGCTGTGGATCCATTACCCTGGGATGGATCTGGGTGCTCTGGGATGCGGGTGGATGCTGATCCCAGTATCCTGGGATGCAGGCCCAGTTGATCCCAGTACCCCCAGGCTGCAGGAGGCTGTGGATCCATTCTCCTGGGGTGCAGGCCCAGGTGGATCCGAGCGTTCCGGGCTGGCCCTGGGCATCCCGGGATGCAGAGCCACTTGATCCCAAGGATCCCAGGCTGCAGGGGGATGCAGCTCTCGTCATCCCAGGATGGATCTGTTATCCTGGGATGCAGGACCAGGTGGGTCCAGGTATCCTGGGATGGATCTGGGTGTTCTGGGATGCGGGTGGATGCTGATCCCAGTATCCTGGGGTGCAGGACCAGTTGATCCCAGCATCCCAGGCTGCAGGAGGATGTGGATCCTTTACCCTGGGATGGATCTGGGTGTTCTGGGATGCAGAACCAGTTGATCCCAGTATCCCAGGCTGCAGAAGGATTCATGTCCTTTATCCTGGGATGCAGGACCAGTTGATCCCAGCATCCCAGGCTGCAGGAGGCTGTGGATCCATTATCCTGGGATGGATCTGGGTATTCTGGGATGCAGAACCAGTTGATCCCAGCATCCCAGGCTGCAGGAGGCTGTGGATCCATTACCCTGGGATGGATCTGGGTGTTCTGGGATGCGGGTGGATGCTGACCCCAGTATCCTAGGGTGCAGAACCAGTTGATCCCAGTACCCCCAGGCTGCAGAAGGATTCATGTCCTTTATCCTGGGATGCAGAACCAGTTGATCCCAGCATCCCAGGCCGCAGGAGGATGTGGATCCATTATCCCGGGATGCAGAGCCACTTGATCCCAAGGATCCCAGGCTGCAGGAGGCTGTGGATCCATTCTCCTGGGATGCAGGACCAGTTGATCTCAGGATCCCAGGCTGCAGGAGGCTGTGGATCCTTTATCCTGGGATGGATCTGGGTATTCTGGGATCCAGAACCAGTTGATCCCAGCATCCCAGGCTGCAGGAGGATGTGGATCCATTCTCCTGGGATGGATCTGGGTGTTCTGGGATGCAGGTGGATGCTGATCCCAGTATCCTGGGATGCAGGCCCAGTTGATCCCAGCATCCCAGGCTGCAGGAGGCTGTGGATCCATTCTCCCGGGGTGCAGAGCCACTTGATCCCAAGGATCCCAGGCTGCAGGAGGGTGCTGATCCCGTTACCCCGGGATGGATCCCGTTATCCCGGGAAGCCTCTCCTCTTCCGGGGGTCCCCAGGGCACGAGGCGGACGCGGAACGGGGCGCAGCGCAGCACGGTGCCCCCCCCCGTGCCCTCCAGCCCCGGCAGCGCCCCCGGCTCCGGCGGCTCCAGGCGGAATTCCTGCAGGATCCGGCCCAGGAACACGAAGAGCTCGGCCCGAGCCAGCCCAGCACCCGGGCAGGATCGGGCCCCGACACCGAACGGCACCAGAGACCCCCGGGGGGGGGGCTGAGCCAGGAACCGCTCTGCGAGGGGGAGATCGGGGTGGGGGAGGGACCCCAGAGCTGTTGGGGTCCCAGTTTGGGGGGGTCCCAAGGGCTTGGGGGGGCCCAGTTTGGGGGGTTCCCAGTTTGGGGGGGCCCAGTTTGGGGGGTTCCCAGTTTGAGAGGGGTCTCAGTTTGGGGGGTTCCCAGTTTGAGGGGGGTCCCAGTTTGAGAGGGGTCTCAGTTTGGGGGGTTCCCACTTTGGAGTCCCAGTTTGGGTCTCAGCTTGGGGGTTCCCAGTTTGAGAGGGGTCCCAGTTTGAGGAGGGTCCCAGTTTGAGGGGGGTCCCAGTTTGGGGTTTCCCAGTTTGGGGGGTTCCCACTTTGGAGTCCCAGTTTGGGTCTCAGCTTGGGGGTTCCCAGTTTGAGAGGGGTCCCAGTTTGAGGGGGGTCCCAGTTTGAGGGGGGTCCCAGTTTGGGGTTTCCCAGTTTGGGGGTCCCAAGGGCTTGGGGGGGCCCAGTTTGGGGGGTTCCCAGTTTGAGGGGGGTCCCAGTTTGGGGTTTCCCAGTTTGGGGGTCCCAAGGGCTTGGGGGTTCCCAGTTTGGGGGGTTCCCAGTTTGAGGGGGGGTCCCAGTTTGGGGTTTCCCAGTTTGGGGGTCCCAAGGGCTTGGGGGTTCCCAGTTTGGGGGGTTCCCAGTTCGGGGGGGGTCCCAGTTTGGGAGGTTCCTAGTTTTGGGAGGTCCCAGTTTGGGTGGTTCCCAGTTTGAGAGGGTTCCCAGTTTGGTGGATTCCCAGTTTGGGGGTTCCCAGTTTGAGGGGAGTCCCAGTTTGCGGGTTCGCAGTTTGGGGTCCCAGTTTGGGGGGTTCCCAGTTTGGGGGGTTCCCAGTTTGAGGGGGGTCCCAGTTTGGGGTTTCCCAGTTTGGGGGTCCCAAGGGCTTGGGGGTTTCCCAGTTTGGGGGGTTCCCAGTTCGGGGGGGGTCCCAGATTGGGAGGTTCCTAGTTTGAGAGGGTTCCCAGTTTGGGGGATTCCCAGTTTGGGGGTTCCCAGTTTGAGGGGAGTCCCAGTTTGCGGGTTCGCAGTTTGGGGTCCCAGTTTGGGGGGTTCCCAGTTTGGGGGGGGTGTTCCCAGTTTGACGGGGGTCCCAGTTTGGGGGATTCCCAGTTTGGGGGGTTCCCAGTTTGAGGGGGGTCCCAGTTTGGGGTTTCCCAGTTTGGGGGGTTCCCAGTTTGAGGGGGTTCCCAGTTTGAGGGGGGTCCCAGTTTGAGGAGGGTCCCAGTTTGGGGGGTTCCCAGTTTGAGGGGGGTCCCAGTTTGGGGTTTCCCAGTTTGGGGGTTTCCCAGTTTGGGGGGTTCCCAGTTTGAGGGAGGTCCCAGTTTGGGGTTTCCCAGTTTGGGGGTCCCAAGGGCTTGGGGGGGCCCAGTTTGGGGGGTTCCCAGTTCGGGGGGGGTCCCAGTTTGGGAGGTTCCTAGTTTTGGGAGGTCCCAGTTTGGGGGGTTCCCAGTTTGAGAGGGTTCCCAGTTTGGGGGATTCCCAGTTTGGGGGTTCCCAGTTTGAGGGGAGTCCCAGTTTGCGGGTTCGCAGTTTGGGGTCCCAGTTTGAGGGGTTCCCAGTTTGGGAGGGGTCCCAGTTTGGGGGGTTCCCAGTTTGGGGGGGGTGTTCCCAGTTTGACGGGGGTCCCAGTTTGGGGGGGAGGTTCCAAGTTTGGGGGGTTCCCAGTTTGAGGAGGGTCCCAGTTTGGGGGGTTCCCAGTTTGGGGGGTTCCCAGTTTGGGGGGGGTGTTCCCAGTTTGACGGGGGTCCCAGTTTGGGGGGGGGGGTTCCCAGTTTGGGGGGTTCCCAGTTTGAGAGGGGTCACAGTTTGGGGGATTCCCAGTTTGGGGGGTTCCCAGTTTGAGGGGGGTCCCAGTTTGGGGTTTCCCAGTTTGGGGGTCCCAAGGGCTTGGAGGGTCCCAGTTTGGGGGGGTTCCCAGTTTGAGGGGGGTCCCAGTTTGAGGAGGGTCCCAGTTTGAGGGGGGTCCCAGTTTGGGGGGTTCCCAGTTTGAGGGGGGTCCCAGTTTGGGGTTTCCCAGTTTGGGGGTCCCAAGGGCTTGGGGGTTCCCAGTTTGGGGGGTTCCCAGTTTGGGGGGGGTCCCAGTTTGGGGTGTTCCCAGTTTGGGGGGTTCCCACTTTGGAGTCCCAGTTTGGGTCTCAGCTTGGGGGTTCCCAGTTTGGAGGGTTCCCAGTTTGAGGGGCTCCCAGTTTGGGGGATTCCCAGTTTGAGATGGGTCCCAGTTTGGGGGGTTCCCAGTTTGGGGGTTCCCAGTTTGAGAGGGGTCCCAGTTTGGAGGGTTCCCAGTTTGAGGGGGGTCCCAGTTTGAGAGGAGTCCCAGTTTGGGGTGTTCCCAGTTTGGGGGGTTCCCAGTTTGAGAGGGGTCCCAGTTTGGGGGGTTCCCAGTTTGAGGGGGGTCCCAGATTGGGAGGGGTCCCAGTTTGGGGTGTTCCCAGTTTGGGGTGTTCCCAGTTTGAGAGGGGTCCCAGTTTGGGGGATTCCCAGTTTGGGGAGGGTTCCCAGTTTGAGGGGGGTCCCAGTTTGGGGGGTTCCTAGTTTGGGGGTTCCCAGTTTGAGAGGGGTCCCAGTTTGGAGGGTTCCCAGTTTGGGGGGTTCCCAGTTTGAGGGGGGTTCCCAGTTTGGGGTGTTCCCAGTTTGGGGGGTTCCCAGTTTGGGGGGTGTTCCCAGTTTGGGGGGGGTCCCAGTCCGAGGTCCCTGTTTGGGGAGGGTTTCCCAGTTTGGGGCGGGGTTTCCCAGTGTGGGGGGGTTTCCCAGTCTGGGGGGTCCCAGTCCGAGGTCCCAGTGTGGGCGGGTCCCAGTTTGGGGGGGGGGTTCCCAGTTTGGGGGGTCCCAGTCTGGGGCGGGGTTTCCCAGTTTGGGGGGGGTTCCCAGTTTGGGGGGGGTCCCAGTCCGAGGTCCCAGTTTGAGGAGTTCCCGGTTTGGGGGGTTCCCAGTCCGAGGTCCCCGTTTGGGGAGGGTTTCCCAGTTTGGGGCGGGGTTTCCCAGTGTGAGGGGTTCCCAGATTGGGGGGTCCCATTCCAAGGTCCCAGTTTGGGTGGTTCCCAGTTTGGGGGGGGGGGGTTGTTCCCAGTCCGGGGTCCCAGTTTTGGAGGGGGTTCCCAGTTTGAGGGGTTCCCAGTTTGGGGGTTTCCCAGTCCGAGGTCCCAGTTTGGGGGGGGTTTCCCAGTTTGGGGGGGGTCCCAGTCCGGGGTCCCAGTTTGGGGCTGTTCCCAGTTTGGGTGTTCCCAGTCCGTGGTCCCAGTTTGGGGGGTGTTTCCCAGTTTGGGGGGTCCCAGTCCGGTGTCCCAGTTTGGTGGGGGTGTTCCCAGTTTGGGGGGTCCCAGTTGGGGGGTTCCCAGTCCGGTGTCCCAGTGTGGGGGGTGTTCCCAGTTTGGGGCGGGGTTTCCCAGTCCGGTGTCCCAGTTGGGGGGTGTTTGCCAGTTTGGGGGGGGTGTTCCCAGTTTGGGGGTGTTCCCAGTTTGGGGGGATGTCCCCAGTCTGGTGTCCCAGTGTGGGGGGGGTGTTTCCCAGTTGGGGGGTCCCAGTTTGGGGGGTCCCAGTCCGGTGTCCCAGTGTGGGGATGTTCCCAGTGTGGGGGGTGTTTCCCAGTTTGGGGGTTCCCAGTTTGGGGGGTCCCAGTCCGAGGTCCCAGTTTGAGGGGTGTTTCCCAGTTTGGGGTGGGGTTCCCAGTTTTGGGGGGCTGTTCCCAATTTGGGGGTGTTTCCCAGTTTGGGGGTGTTTCCCAGTTTGGGGGGTCCCAGTCCGAGGTCCCAGTTTGAGGGGTGTTCCCAGTGTGGGGTGTTTCCCAGTGTGGGGGGTCCCAGTTTGGGGGTGTTTCCCAGTTTGGGGGTGTTTCCCAGTTTGGGGGGGGTGTTCCCAGATTGGGGGTTTCCCAGTTTGGGGGGTTCCCAGTCCGGTGTCCCAGTTTGGGGGTGTTTCCCAGTTTGGGGGTTCCCAGTTTGGGTGTTCCCAGTCCAGTGTCCCAGTTTGGGGGGTGTTCCCATTTTGGGGGTTCCCAGTTTGGGGGGTGTTCCCAGTTTGGGGGGTTTCCCAGTTGGGGGTTTCCCAGTTTGGGGGGTCCCAGTCCGGTGTCCCAGTTTGGGGGGGGTGTTCCCATTTTGGGGGTTCCCAGTTTGGGGTGTTCCCAGTTTGGGGTTTCCCAGTTTGGGGGGTATTTCCCAGTTTGGGGGGGGGGGTGTTCCCAGTTTGGGGGGGGGGGGTGTTCCCAGTTTGGGGGGTGTTTCCCAGTTTGGGGGTTCCCAGTTGGGGGGTGGTCCTAGTCCAGTGTCCCAGTTTGGGGCTGCTCCCAGTTTGGGGGTTCCCAGTCCGTGGTCCCAGTTTGGGGGGTGTTTCCCAGTTGGGGGTTCCCAGTTTGGGGGTCCCAGTTGGGGGGGTGTTTCCCAGTTTGGGGGGGGGTGTTCCCAGTTTGGGGGGGGGTGTTCCCAGTTTGGGGGGTCCCAGTTCGGGGGGTGTTTCCCAGTTTGGGGGTTCCCAGTTGGGGGGTGGTCCCAGTCCGGTGTCCCAGTTTGGGGCTGTTCCCAGTTTGGGTGTTCCCAGTCCAAGGTCCCAGTTTGGGGGGTCCCAGTCCGAGGTCCCAGTTTGAGGGGTGTTCCCAGTTTGGGGGCGTGTTCCCATTTTGGGGGGATGTTCCCAGTTTGGGGGGGCTGTTCCCAGTTTGGGAGGGTGTTCCCAGTTTGGGGGGGCTGTTCCCAGTTGGGGGGGGTGTTCCCAGTTTACGGGTCCCAGTTGGGGGGTCCCAGTCCGGTGTCCCAGTTTGGGGCTATTCCCAGTTTGGGTGTTCCTAGTCCGAGGTCCCAGTTTGGGGGTGTTTCCCAGTTTGGGGGTGCTGTTCCCAGTTTGGGGGTGCTGTTCCCAGTTTGGGGGGGGTGTTCCCAGTTTGGGGGGGGTGTTCCCAGTTGGGGGTCCCAGTTGGGGGGTCCCAGTTGGGGGGTCCCAGTCCGGTACCGGGCAGGAAGGTGCGGGGGCGGCTCCAGATGTCGGGGTCCTGCTGGGCCGCCAGGAGGTTGGGGAGCAGCACGGAACCTTCCGGAACCGCCAGCCCGGCCACGCTGCGGAGACTGGGCTTACTGGGATGGACTGGGACACACCGGGCGCATACTGGTGCCGTTCTGGGCTCTGCTGGGCTCTTGCGGCGCCACACTGGAGTTCTACTGGGAGTCTACTGGGCGCTATTGGGACCTACTGGGTCTACTGGGAGTGTATAGGGGGTCTACTGGGAGTCTACTGGGAGTCTATTGGGAGCTATTGGGACCTACTGGGAGTCTACTGGGAGTGTATTGGGGGTCTACTGGGGCCCACTGGGAGTCTACTGGGGCTTACTGGGAGGCTATTGGGGGTCTACTGGGGCCCACTGGGAGTCTACTGGGGGTCTACTGGGGCCCACTGGGAGTGTATTGGGGTCTACTGGGAGTCTATTTGGAGTCTACTGGGAGTCTATTGGGGGTCTACTGGGAGGCTACTGGGGCCTACTGGGAGTCTATTGGAGGTCTACTGAGGCCTACTGGGAGTCTACTGGGAGTCTATTGGGAGCTATTGGGATCTACTGGGAGTCTACTGGGGCCTACTGGGAGTCTACTGGGAGTCTATTGGGATCTACTGGGAGTCTACTGGGGCCTACTGGGAGTCTACTGGGGCCTACTGGGAGTGTATTGGGGGTCTACTGGGGCCTACTGGGAGTCTATTTGGAGTCTACTGGGGGTCTACTGGGAGTCTATGGGGGATCTACTGGGACCTACTGGGAGTCTACTGGGGACTACTGGGAGTCTATTGGGGGTCTACTGGGAGTCTATTGGGAGCTATTGGGACCTACTGGGAGTCTACTGGGAGTCTATTGGGGGTCTACTGGGAGTCTATTGGGAGCTATTGGGACCTACTGGGAGTCTACTGGGAGTGTATTGGGGTCTACTGGGGCCCACTGGGAGTCTACTGGGGCCTACTGGGAGTCTATTGGGGGTCTACTGGGGCCCACTGGGAGTGTATTGGGGTCTACTGGGAGTCTATTTGGAGTCTACTGGGAGTCTACTGGGGCCCACTGGGAGTGTATTGGGGTCTACTGGGAGTCTATTTGGGGTCTACTGGGAGTCTATTGGGGGTCTACTGGGAGGCTACTGGGGCCTACTGGGAGTCTATTGGAGGTCTACTGAGGCCTACTGGGAGTCTACTGGGAGTCTATTGGGAGCTATTGGGATCTACTGGGAGTCTACTGGGGCCTACTGGGAGTCTACTGGGGGTCTACTGGGGCCTACTGGGAGTGTATTGGGGGTCTACTGGGGCCTACTGGGAGTGTACTGGGAGTCTACTGGGAGTCTATTTGGGGTCTCCTGGGGCGTACTGGGAGTCTACTGGGAGTGTATTGGGGGGTCAACTGGGAGTCTACTGGGGCCTACTGGGAGTCTATTTGGAGTCTACTGGGAGTCTACTGGGACCTACTGGGAGTCTACTGGGGCCTACTGGGAGTCTATTGGGGCTCTACTGGGAGTCTATTGGGAGTCTACTGGGAGTCTACTGAGAGTCTACTGGTGCCTACTGGAACATACTGGGATGTAGTGGGGTCTACTGTGCTCTGTTGGGGTCTACTGGGACCTACTGGGATGCACTGGGACCATACTGGGTGTCTTGGGGCCTACGAGGCTCTACTTGGGTCTGTTGGGGTCTACTGGATCCTGCTGGTCCATAGCAGTCCATACTGGTCTATACTGGCTCATGCTGGTCTATACTGGTCCATGCTGGTTTATACTGGGCCACACTGGTCTATACTGGTCCATACTGGTTCAAGGCACATTGGTGCAGCCTGGTGCCCAGCGATTCTCACTGATCTATAGTGGTTCCTACTGGTTCGTACGAGACCATAGTCAGCTATACTGGTCCATACTGGTCTACGCACTGGTCCATACTGGTCTATATACTAGTCCATACTGGTCTATACTGGTCTATACTGGTTCAAAACATGTCAGTGCAGAGTGCTGCAAATGGATGCCCAACAGTTCCTACTGGTCTACAGTTCAAACTGGTTCTTTCCAGTCCATAGTGGTCTCAACTGGTCTATACTGGGTCATGCTTGTCCACATTGATCTAAACTGGTCTATACTGGTCCATACTGGTTCAAAGCACATCGGTGCACAGCGCTGCCCAGTGGCTCCTCCTGATCTATAGCGGTTCCTGATGGTTCATCCCACTTCCTGCTCACCTATACTGGTCCATACTGGTCTAAACTGGTCCATATTGGTCTAAACTGGTCAATACTGGTCTAAACAGGTCCATACTAGTCTATAGTGGTCCTTACTGGTCTATACTGGTTCCAAACACAACGCTGCACAGCGGCGCTGCCTGATGCCCAGTGGTTCCTACTGGTCTAAACTGGTTCTTGCTGGTTCCTACAAGTGCCTGCTCACCTATACCGGTCTGGACTGGTCCATACTGGTCCATACTGGTCTATACTGGTTTACACTGATTCAAAACACATTGGTGCACAGCGCAGCAACCCGACTCGGGGTGGTTCCTGCTGGTCTATAGTGGTTCATTCTGGCCCATACTCATCCAAACTGGCCTGTACTGGTCCGTACTGGTCTGTACTGGTCCGTACTGGTCTATACTGGTTAACACTGATTCAAAACACATTGGTGCACAGCGCAGCAACCTGACTTGGGGTGGTTCCTGCTGGTCTATAGTGGTTCATTCTGGCCCATACTCATCCAAACTGGCTTGTACTGGTCCGTACTGGTCTGTACTGGTCCGTACTGGTCTATACTGGTTAACACTGATTCAAAACACATTGGTGCACAGTGCAGCAACCTGACTCGGGGTGGTTCTTGCTGGTCTATAGTGGCTCATTTTAGCCCATACTCATCCAAACTGGCCTGTACTGGGCTGTACTGGGCTGTACTGGTTCATACTGGTCCATACTGGTCTATACTGGTTTACACTGATTCAAAACACATTGGTGCACAGCGCAGCAACCTGACTCGGGGTGGTTCCTGCTGGTCTATAGTGGTTCATTCTAGCCCGTACTCAACCAAACTGGCCTGTACTGGGCTGTACTGGTCTGTACTGGTCCATACTGGTCTATACTGGTTTACACTGATTCAAAACACATTGGTGCACAGAGCAGCAACCTGACTCGGGGTGGTTCCTGCTGGTCTATAGTGGTTCATTCTAGCCCAAACTCAACCAAACTGGGCTGTACTGGTCCGTACTGGTATGTACTGGTTCATACTGGTTCATACTGGTCCATACTGGTCCATACTGGTTTACACTGATTCAAAACACACTGGTGCACAGCGCAGCAACCTGATTCGGGGTGGTTCCTGCTGGTCTATAGTGGTTCATTCTAGCCCATACTCAACCAAACTGGCCTGTACTGGGCTGTACTGGTCTGTACTGGTTCATACTGGTCCATACTGGTTTACACTGATTCAAAACACATTGGTGCACAGCGCAGCAACCTGACTCGGGGTGGTTCCTGCTGGTCTATAGTGGCTCATTCTAGCCCATATTCATCCAAACTGGCCTGAACTGGGCTGTACTGGTCCGTACTGGTCTGTACTGGTCCATACTGGTCTATACTGGTTAACACTGATTCAAAACACATTGGTGCACAGCGCAGCAACCTGACTCGGGGTGGTTCCTGCTGGTCTATAGTGGTTCATTCTGGCCCATACTCATCCAAACTGGCCTGTACTGGCCTGTACTGGGCTGTACTGGTCCGTACTGGTCCATACTGGTCTATACTGGTTTACACTGATTCAAAACACATTGGTGCACAGCGCAGCAACCTGACTCGGGGTGGTTCCTGCTGGTCTATAGTGGTTCATTCTAGCCCATACTCATCCAAACTGGCCTGTACTGGGCTGTACTGGTCCGTACTGGTCTATACTGGTCCATACTGGTCTATACTGGTTTACACTGATTCAAAACACATTGGTGCACAGCGCAGCAACCTGACTCGGGGATGTTCCTGCTGGTCTATAGTGGTTCATTCTAGCCCATACTCATCCAAACTGGCCTGTACTGGGCTGTACTGGTCCATACTGGTCTATACTGGTCCATACTGGTCTATACTGGTTTACACTGATTCAAAACACATTGGTGCACAGCGCAGCAACCTGATTCGGGGTGGTTCCTGCTGGTCTATAGTGGTTCATTCTAGCCCATACTCAACCAAACTGGCCTGTACTGGGCTGTACTGGTCCCATACTGGTCTATACTGGTCCATACTGGTCTATACTGGTTTACATTGATTCAAAACACATTGATGCACAGCGCAGCAACCTGACTCGGGGTGGCTCCTGCTGGTCTATAGTGGTTCATTCTGGCCCATACTCAACCAAACTGGCCTGTACTGGGCTGTACTGGTCTGTACTGGTCCATACTGGTCTATACTGGTTTACACTGATTCAAAACACACTGGTGCACAGCGCAGCAACCTGACTCGGGGTGGTTCCTGCTGGTCTATAGTGGTTCATTCTAGCCCATACTCAACCAAACTGGCCTGTACTGGTCCATACTGGTCTATACTGGTCCATACTGGTCTATACTGGTTTCAAAACACATTGGTGCACAGCGCAGCAACCTGACTCGGGGTGGTTCCTGCTGGTCAATAGTGGCTCATTTTAGCCCATACTCATCCAAACTGGCCTGTACTGGTCCGTACTGGTCCGTACTGGTCCGTACTGGTCCGTACCTGGTGTCCCGCAGGGCGCAGTGCGGCAGGGCCAGCGGGGCCGGGGGCCGCAGGCGCAGGGTCTCGGTGATGGTGGCCTGGAGCAGGGGGAGGCGCGCGGCATCGCCGGGCTCGGGGGTCCCCGAGGGGCCCAGCGCCCGCCAGAGCTCGGCCCGGAGCTGCGCCTGCAGCTGGGGACACGGGGACACGGCACGCGGGGGGACACGTGAGAACACGCGTGTCACCGGGGGCACACGGTGGGGACACACGGGGACACACACAGGGCACATGCAGGGACACGCGGGGCATGGACAGGGACACGAGTGGCACACGGGGGACACGTGAGGACACGCGGGGGCACACGATGGGGACACACAGGGACACGCGTGTCACCGGGGGCACATGGTGGGGACACACGGGGACACACGCAGGGCACATGCAGGGACACGTGGGGCACGGACAGGGACACGAGTGGCACACGGAGCACGCGGGGGGACACGTGAGGACACGCGGGGGCACACGGGGGGACACACAGGGACACGCGTGTCACTGGGGGCACACACGGGGACACATGCAGGGTACATGCAGAGACACGCGGGGCACGGACAGGGACACGACTGTCACATGGGGACACACATGGGGACACGTGTGTCACATGGGGCACATGAGGATGCGTGTGTCACACGGGGGGCACACAGGGACACATGCAGGGCACATGCAGTGACACGTGGGGCACAGATGGGGACACGTGTGTCACACAGGGCACATGGGGACATGTGGGGCACACGAGTGTCACACGCGGGGCAAGCACAGGGACACGAGTGTCACATGGGGACATGTGTGTCACATGGGCCACACACGGGGACACGCTTGTCACACGGGGGGCACACGGGAGGCACACGCAGGGACACACATGACACACACATGGGGACATGCAGGGCACACGTGTGTCACATGGGGGGACACACATGTCACATGCGGGGCAAATGCAGGGACACGCGTGTCACACAAATGTAACACGTGGGGCACATGCGTGTCACACGAGGGCACACGCAAGGCACAGAGAGGGCACACACGGGGCACACACAGGGACACGTGGGGCACACATGGGGACACGAATGTCACACGCATGGCACACACGGGGACATGTGGGGCACACACAGGCACACGTGTCACACGTGGGGCACACGTGGGGCACACACAGGCACAGAGGGGGACACGCGTGTCACACAGGGGCACATGCGGGGCACACGCGGGGACACGTCTGTCACACGTGGGGCACACACAGGCACACGTGTGTCACATGAATGTCACACAGAGGTCACACAGGGGGACACGTGTCACACGTGGGGCACACACGGGGCAGACACAGGTCACACATGGGAACACGCGCTTCACGGGCGGGGCACACATGGGGACACACATGTCACATGAATGTCACACGCAGGTCACACAGAGGCACACGTGTGTCACACGCAGGGCACAGACAGGTCACACATAGGAACATGCATTTTACACGTGGGGCAAACGGGCACATGCGTGGCACACGCAGGGCACACGCGTGGCACATTCGTGTCACGCAGGGCACACACAGGGACACGTGTCACATGAACGTCACACGCGTGTCACACACAGGGCACACAAGGGTCACATATGGGAACACGTGTTTCACACGAGGGGCACACGCGTGTCACACACAGGGGCATGCAAATCACACAGGGGGCACACATGGGGACACGAACGCCACACGCGTGTCACACGCAGGGCACACATGGGGACACACATGTCACATGAATGCCACACGTGTGTCACACATGGGGCACACACAGGCACACGTGTGTCACATGAATGCCACACGCGTGTCACATGCATGTCACACACGGGGCACACACAGAGGGACGCACATGCGTGTCACGTGTGGGGCACACGCTTGGCATCCCCACCTGTGACGTCACGGGGCGGCGCAAAGGGGGACGGGGACGGCTGCGGAGAGGGAACCCAGGGGACACGGCGGGGGGGGGGGGGGGGGTGACACAGGGACCCAGGGGGGGCAATGAGGGGACACGAGGGGGAGGGTCACGGGGACGTGAGGGCACCCATGGGGGTGAGGGTTTGGGGACACGGGGGGGGGGGGGGAGACTTTGGGGACGCGGGGTGTGACACGCGTGTGGCTCCACAGGGCAGAGCGAGGGGACAGGGACGGCCACAGGGGGGGGGACATAGGGGACACTGATGGGGACACCCCTCGGGTTTTGGGGACACCCCTCGGGATTTGGGGACACGGGGTGGTGCAAGGGGGGGGGGGAGTGGCCATGGGAAGGGGACAGAGGGGACACGGGGGGGGGGGACATGGGACACACACGCAGGGGAGGATGCGGGGTGCAGAGGGGACACAGGGGGTGGGGGACACAGGGGACACAGATGGGGACACCCCTTGGGTTTTGGGGACACGGGGGGGGGGGGAGACTTGGGGACACGGGGTGTGACACGCGTGTGGCTCCACAGGGCAGAGCGAGGGGACAGGGACGGCCACAGGGGGGGGGACATAGGGGACACTGATGGGGACACCCCTCGGGTTTTGGGGACACGGGGTGGTGCAAGGGGGGGGGGGGGGGGGCACGGGAAGGGGACAGAGGGGACACGGAGGGGGGGACATGGGACACACACGCAGGGGAGGATGCGGGGCGCAGAGGGGACACTGGGGGTGGGGGGACACAGGGGACACTGATGGGGACACCCCTCGGGTTCTGGGGACACGGAGGGGGGAGACTTGGGGACACGGGGTGTGACACGCGTGTGGCGCCACAGGGCAGAGCGAGGGGACAGGGACGGCCACGGGGGGGGGGAGAGTGGGGACACTGATGGGGACACCCCTCGGGTTTTGGGGACACCCCTCGGGATTTGGGGACACGGGGTGGTGCAAGGGGGGGGGGGAGTGGCCATGGGAAGGGGACAGAGGGGACACGGGGGGGGGGACATGGGACACACACGCAGGGGAGGATGCGGGGTGCAGAGGGGACACAGGGGGTGGGGGACACAGGGGACACAGATGGGGACACCCCTTGGGTTTTGGGGACACGGGGGGGGGGGAGACTTGGGGACACGGGGTGTGACACGTGTGTGGCTCCACAGGGCAGAGCGAGGGGACAGGGACGGCCATGGGGGGGGGGACACAGGGGACACTGATGGGGACACCCCTCGGGTTTTGGGGACACGGGGTGGTGCAAGGGGGGGGGGGGGGGGCACGGGAAGGGGACAGAGGGGACACGGGGGGGGGGGCAGGGACCGGGGGAGGCTGCATGGGGGGACGCGGCGGGGGGGGGGGGGGAGTGGGGGCACAGATGGGGACACCCCTCGGGTTCTGGGGACAGGGGGGGGGGGGAGACTTGGGGACACGGGGTGTGACACGTGTGTGGCGCCGCAGGGCAGAGCGAGGGGACAGGGACGGCCACGGGGGGGGACACAGGGGACACTGATGGGGACACCCCTCGGGTTTTGGGGACACGGGGTGGTGCAAAAAGGGGGGGGGGGGGGTGGCCATGGGAAGGGGACAGAGGGGACACGGGGTGGGGGACACACGGGACACACACGCAGGGGAGGATATGGGGCGCAGAGGGGACACTGGGGGGTGGGGGGACACAGGGGACACTGATGGGGACACCCCTCGGGTTCTGGGGACACGGGGTGGTGCAAAGGGGGGGGGGGGGTGGCCATGGGAAGGGGACAGAGGGGACACGGGGGGGGGGGGCAGGGACCGGGGGAGGCTGCATGGGGGGACGCGGGGGGGGGGGGGGGGGGGGGAGTGGGGGACACAGGGGACACTGATGGGGACACCCCTCAGGTTTTGGGGGACACCCCCTCGGGTATTGGGGACACGGGGTGGTGCAAAAAGGGGGGGGGGGGCACGGGAAGGGGACAGAGGGGACACGGGGGGGATGTGGGGGGGGACATGGGTGGGCCCTGGGGTGCACAGGGGACAGGGGGGGTGACACGAGGGTGTGGGGCCCACAGGGGACACGGGTGGGGGCTTTGGGGTGCACAGGGGGGGTGACACGAGGGTGTGGGGGTGCACAGGCGACACGGGGGGTGACACGAAGGTTTGGGGGCCCACAGGGGACATGGGTGGGCCGTGGAGTGCACAGGGGACAGGGGTGGGGGCTTTGGGGTGCACAGGGGACACGGGGGGGTTACACGAGGGTGTGGGGTGCACAGGGGACACGGGGGGGGGGGTGTGGGGCGCAGAGGGGCCACAGGGGGGGGGGGGGGTGACACGAAGACGTGGGGCACAGTGGGGACGTGGGTGGGGGCCGTGGGGTGCAGAGGGGATATGGGGGGGGCCGTGGGTGCACAGGGGACACAGGGGGGGGGGGCATGGGGTGCACAGGGGACACGGGGGGGGCCGTGGGGCGCAGAGGGGGACACGGGTGGGGGCCATGGGGTGCAGAGGGGACACGGGGGGTGACATGAGGGTGTGGGGGGCCCACAGGGGACACGGGGGGGGGCGTGGGGTGCACAGGGGACAGGGGTGGGGGCTGTGGGGCGCAGAGGGGGACACAGGGGGGGGCCATGGGGTGCAGAGGGGACAGGGGTGGGGGCCGTGGGGTGCACAGGGGACACAGGGGGGCCATGGGGTGCAGAGGGGACACGGGGGGGCCATGGGGGCACACAGGGGACATGGGGGGACCATGGGGCGCAGAGGGGACACAGGGGGGGGCCGTGGGGCGCACAGGGGACACGGGGGGGTAGCGTGGGGCGCAGAGGGGACACGGGGGGGGGGGCGTGGGGTGCAGAGGGGACACGGGGGGGCTGTGGGGTGCAGAGAGGGACACGGGGGGGGGGGGCGTGGGCGCACAGGGGACACAGGGGGGGCCGTGGGGCGCAGAGGGGACACGGGGGGGGCTGTGGGGTGCAGAGGGGACACGGGGGGGGGGGCGTGGGGCGCACAGGGGACACGGGGGGGGGGGCGTGGGGCGCAGAGGGGACACGGGGGGGGCTGTGGGGGTGCAGAGGGGACACGGGGGGGCCCGTGGGGCACACAGGGGACAGGGGTGGGGGGCCATGGGGTGCACAGGGGGACACGGGGGGGGCTGTGGGGCACAGAGGGACACGGGGGGGTCATGGGGGCACACAGGGGACACGGGGGGGGGCCGTGGGGTGCACAGGGGACACGGGGGGGGCCGTGGGGTGCACAGGGGACATGGGGGGGGCCGTGGGGCGCAGAGGGGACATGGGGGGGGTCGTGGGGTGCACAGGGGACACGGGGGGGCCGTGGGGCGCAGAGGGGACATGGGGGGGGCTTGTGGGGTGCACAGGGGACACGGGGGGGGGGCCATGGGGTGCAGAGGGGACACGGGGGGGGCCATGGGGGCACACAGGGGACACGGGGGGGCGTGGGGCGCAGAGGGGACAGCGGGGGGGCTGTGGGGCGCAGAGGGGACACGGGTGGGGGCCATGGGGTGCAGAGGGGACACGGGTGGGGGCCATGGGGCACACAGGGGACATGGGGGGGGGGGGCGTGGGGTGCACAGGGGACACAGGGGGGGGCCGTGGGGTGCACAGGGGACACAGGGGGGGGCCGTGGGGCGCAGAGGGGGCCCCGTGGGGGGCACCTCGGGCCGGTGCAGCAGGAAGGCCACGGCCCAGGCGAGCGCGGCCGCCGTGGTCTCGGTGCCGCCCACGAAGAGGTCGACGAGCGCCATGTGCAGGCGCGGGCGCGGCAGGGGCCTCCCCACGACCCGCGGGGTCCCGGCCCAGCAGGACCCCCAGAGGAGAGTCCGGGGGGACGAGTCCTGGTGGGAGCCAGAGGGACCCATAGAGACCCCCCAGGGACCCAGAGGGATCCATGGGGACCCATAGGGACCCATAGCGACCCCCTGCCCCACAGGGACCCATAGGGACCCATAGAGACCCAGAGGGACCCATAGGGGACCCATAGGGACCCCCTGCCCCACAGGGACCCAGAGGGACCCAGAGGGACCCATAGGGACCCCCTGCCCCACAGGGACCCAGAGGGATCCATAGGGACCCATAGGGACCCATAGGGACCCATAGCGACCCCCTGCCCCACAGGGACCCATAGGGACCCAGAGGGACCCATAGGGACCCCCCTGCCCCACAGGGACCCAGAGGGATCCATAGGGACCCATAGGGACCCATAGGGACCCATAGCGACCCCCTGCCCCACAGGGACCCATAGGGACCATAGAGACCCATAGGGACCCATAGGGACCCCCTGCCCCACAGGGACCCATAGGGACCCATAGAGACCCATAGGGACCCAGAGGGATCCATAGGGGACCCATAGAGACCCATAGGGACCCATAGCGACCCCCTGCCCCACAGGGACCCACAGGGATCCATAGAGAACCATAGGGACCCAGAGGGACCCAGAGGGACCCAGAGGGACCCATAGCGACCCCCTGCCCCACAGGGACCCATAGGGACCCATAGAGACCCATAGGGACCCAGAGGGACCCAGAGGGACCCATAGGGACCCGCTGCCCCATAGGACCCATAGGACCCATAGAGACCCATAGGGACCCAGAGGGATCTATAGGGGGCCCATAGAGACCCATAGGGACCCATAGGGACCCCCTGCCCCACAGGGACCCAGAGGGATCCATAGGGACCCATAGGGACCCAGAGGGATCCATAGGAGCCCATAGAGACCCATAGGGACCCATAGGGACCCATAGGGACCCCCTGCCCCACAGGGACCCATAGGGACCCATAGCGACCCCCTGCCCCATAGGGACCCATA
>JAUMJJ010000608.1:0-68351 GCA_033556795.1 Tapera naevia | reverse complement strand
GAAAAACCTGATTTGTGTGAAAATAAACCCAGTTTTGGGGGGAAATAAGGATTTTGTGGAAAATGAACCTAGTTTCGGAGGAAAAATGCTGATTATGCGGAAAATGAACCCAGTTTTGGCAGAAAAACCCGTTTTTAAGGAAAATGAACCCAGTTTTGGGGAAAAAAAATATTTTGGGAAAATAAACCCAGTAATTGGGTTAAAAAATTCGAATTTTGGGGAAAATGAACAAAGTTTTGGGCGGAGGAAACCAACTTGTAGGGAAATGAACCGAGTTTGGGAGGAAAGAAGCTGATTATGGTGAAAATTAACCCACTTTGGGGGGGAAAAACCTGATTTGTATGAAAATGCATCCAGTTTGGGGGGGGGGGGGGGGGGGGGCGCGAAGTGATTTTGGGGGAAAATTAACCCAGTAATTTTGTACAATTTTGTAAAAAACCCTAATTTGGGGAAAATGAACACAGTTTGGGGGGAAAACCCAACTTGTAGGTAAATGGTCTCTGTTTTGGTGGAAAAAAATCGATTTTGGGGAAAATGAAGAGTGCTTTGGGAAAAAATTATTTTGGGGAAATGAACCCAGTAATTGGGAAATAAACCCGGATTTGGGGGAAAATGAAATCAGTTTGGAGGGGAAAATCTCATTTGTGTGAAAATGCAGCCAGTTTTTTTTGGGGGGGGGGGAGGGGGGGAAACGATTCGGGAAAATGAACTCAGTTTTGGTGGAAAAAAAACGATTTTGGGGAAATGAATCCAGTAATGGGGAAAAAAATGATTTTGGGGAAAATAAACCCAGTGTGGAGTGGAAATAGAAGATTTTTGGAAAATGTAATCAGTTTGGAGGGGAAAACCTGATTTGTGTGAAAATGCACCAGTTTTTGTGGGAAAAAAAGGATTTTGGGGAAAATGAATCCAGTCGGGGGGAGAAAAAAACCCTCATTTTCCACAAAATATGTTTTATTCCAGCAAAACTGGGTTCATTTCCTACAATTTCATTTTCCACAGAATCTGTTTCTTTCCACCTTAACTGTGTTCCTTTCCCTACAAAATGGGTTTCCCCCCCAAACTCTGTTCATTTTCCCCATAATCGGTTTTTTCCCCATTACTGGTTCATTTTCCCCATAACTGGTTTTATTATATTCAAAAACGGCTTTCTCCCACAAACTGGCTTCATTTTCCCATAATCAGTTTTTTTTTCTCCCAAACTGTGTTAATTCCTCCCAAAATCTGAAATGACTGTTCGTCAGGGAGGCAAGAAGAAGACCGCCGGGATGTCTTTAGAACCGCGGGCAGAGGCAGCTTTCCGACCGGCTTCAGTTTAGAGAGCTAGCCGGTAAGAGAAGGCGCTGTCTCCCGAACAACGTAATGTTTGCAGCTGAAGCCTACTGTGAAAGCCGGGGCTACACTGTGAAGGCTGCGCAAGAAAGCAAAAGCAGCTCGACTGTTTGCCTGTATTTGTCAGCCTTCGAGAGAGGAATAGCCTGCGCTAAAATGCTTTCTCTTCTAGCAGCGATTCATGGAAGAACATTCTGTGATTCTTTAAAATCAAGGGGTTAGTTTCTGCTCTCCTTTGGAGAAACACAAAACCGTGCCGTTCAGAGAATGTGCTGTGGATTCCCTGCCTGCTGTTTCAGTAGAAAGAGTTTGCAGAGGCTGATGAGACTACACTGGAAAACAGGAATCCCTCGTCCTTGAAGCACGAGCAGATCATCTGATAATTTTCCCTTTAATTACATTGTTAGAAGATGAAAAGTCATGCTAAAACAATTTTCATAAATAGCAAGTTTCTAAGAGAGAAAGATTTTAGACTCATGTGCATGCGCTGTGATGTGATGCTAGATATCTGAAATGACTGCTCCTCAGAGCGGCAAGGAGCAGACAGCCGAGATGTCTGTGGAACCGCGGCCAGAGACAGCTTTCTGAGCGGTTTCAGTTTAGAGAGCCAGCCGGCAAGAGAAGGCGCTGTCTCCGGACCAACGTAATGTTTGCAGCCGGAATGTGGTGTGAAAGCCGGGAAACACTGTGAAGGCTGCTCAAGAAAGCAGGAGCAGATCCTCACTTTGCCTGTATTTGTAAGCCTTCGAGAGAGGAATACCCTGCCGGTAAAACGCTTTCTCTTCTGGCAGCTATTCATGGAAGGAAATTCCAGGATTCTTTAAAATCCAAGGGTTAGTTTCTGCACTCCCTTGGAGGAAAAACAAAACCGTGCAGTTCAGAGAATGTGTGTGAATTCGCTGCCGGCTGTTGTAACAAGTTTCAGCAGAAACAGTTTGCAGAGGCTGAAGGGAATGGACAAGAAAAAAGGCATCTCTCGTCCTTGAACACGAACAGATCATCCGATTATTTGTCTTTTAAATACATTGTTAGGAGATTAGATGTCATGCTAAAACATTTCCAAAATAGAAAATTCGGGGGTGGGTAGGAGGCAAGATTTTAGACTGCTGTGGACGCGCTTTAATATGCTGCTAGAAATCGGAAAAGACTGTTCGTCAGGGAGGCAAGCAGCAGACCGCCGGGATGTCTGTAGAACCGCGGCGAGAGGCAGCTTTCCGAGCGGTTTCAGTTTAGAGAGCCAGCCGGCAAGAGAAGGCACTGTCTCCCGAACAACGTAATGTTTGCAGCTGAAGCCTACTGTGAAAGCCAGGGCTACACTGTGAAGGCTGCGCAAGAAAGCAAAAGCAGCTCGACTGTTTGCCTGTATTTGTCAGCCTTCGAGAGAGGAATAGCCTGCGCTAAAATGCTTTCTCTTCTAGCAGCGATTCATGGAAGAACATTCTGTGAGTCTTTAAAATCAAGGGTTAGTTTCTGCTCTCCTTTGGAGAAACACAAAACCGTGCCGTTCAGAGAATGTGCTGTGGATTCCCTGCCTGCTGTTTCAGTAGAAAGAGTTTGCAGAGGCTGATGAGACTACACTGGAAACAGGGATCCCTCGTCCTTGAAGCACGAGCAGATCATCTGATAATATTCCCTTTAATTACATTGTTAGAAGATGAAAAGTCATGCTAAAACAATTTTCTTAAATAGCAAGTTTCTAAGAGAGAAAGATTTTAGACTCATGTGCATGCGCTGTGATGTGATGCTAGATATCTGAAATGACTGCTCCTCAGAGCGGCAAGGAGCAGACAGCCGAGATGTCTGTGAAACCGCGGCCAGAGACAGCTTTCTGAGCGGTTTCAGTTTAGAGAGCCAGCCGGCAAGAGAAGGCGCTGTCTCCGGACCAACGTAATGTTTGCAGCCGGAATGTGGTGTGAAAGCCGTGGAAACACTGTGAAGCTGCTCAAGAAAGCAGGTGCAGATCCTCTCTTTGCCTGTATTTGTAAGCCTTCGAGAGAGGAATACCCTGCCGGTAAAAAGCTTTCTCTTTGGCAGGTATTCATGGAAGGAAATTCCAGGATTCTTTAAAATCAAGGGGTTAGTTTTTGAGATAAATGAACCCATTTTGAGGGGGGGGGGAGTAAAAGGATTTTTGAGAAAGTGAACACAGTAATTGGGAATAAACCCTGATTATGGGGAAAATGAACCCAGTGTGGAGTGGAAATAGAAGCTTTTGTGGAAAATGAACCGTTTTAGGAGGGGAAAACCTGATTTGTGTGAATATGCACCCAGTTTTGGGGGAAAAATAGGATTTTGGGGAAAATGAACCGGTTTGGGAGGAAAAAATCTGATTTTGGGGGAAATGAATCCAGTTTTGGGAGGGAAATAATGATTTTGGTGAAGTTTTTGGTGTAATTTTTGGTGAATTTTTGATTTTTTTTCCCAAAATCTTCTATTTCCTCTGAAACACTGGGTTCATTTTCCCCAAAAATCAGGTTTTTTTCCCATTACTGGGTTCATTTTCCCCAAAATAATTTTTTCCCAAAACTGATTTCATTTTCCTCAAATAATTTTTTCCCAAAACTGGGTTCATTTTTCCATAATCGTTTTTTTTTCCTCCCAAACGGGTTCATTTTCCCCAAAATTCGGGTTTTTTACCCAATTACTGGGTTCATTTTCCCAAAAATAAATTTTTTTCCCCAAAATTGGGTTCATTTTCCTTAAAAACGGGTTTTTTACCCAAAACTGGGTTCATTTTCTGCATAAATAGATTTATCCTCTGAAACTATATTCATTTTCCACAAAATCCTTATTTCCCCCCAAAACTGGATGCTTTTTCTCCAAAATCAGGTTTTCCCCTCCAAACTGATTTCATTTTCCCCAAAATCTTCAATTTCCACTCCACACTGGATTCATTTTCCCCAAAATCAGGATTTTTTCTCCATTATTGGGTTCATTTTCCCAAAATCATTTTTTCCCCAAAACTGTGTTCATTTTCCCCAAAATATGTTTTTTTTTCCACCAAAACTGGGTTTATTTCCCTAAATATTGGGTTTTCCCCACCAAATTGTGTTCATTTTCTCCAAAACCTGGTTGTTTTGGAGAAGCCCCAATTACTGGCTTTATTTCCCAAAAAATTTTTTTTTCCCTCAAAACTGGGTTCATTTTAATCAAAAACGGGTTATCCCCTCCAAACTGGTTAATTTTCCCCATAATCAGCTTCTTTCTTCCTAAACTGGGTTCATTTTCCCCAAAATCCTTTTTTTCCACAAAACACTGGGTGCATTTTCACACAAATCTAGTTTTCCCCTCCAGTGTTCATTTTCCCCAAAACCAGGTTTTTTTCCCCTCCAGTGTTCATTTTCCCCCAAATCGGATTTTTTCGTCCCAAACTGGGTTGATTTTCCCCAAAGTCGGTTTTTTTACAGCAAAAGTCGGTTCATTTCTCTACAAGTCTTCCCCCCCCCCCCTCAAATCCGCTGATTTTCCCCAAAATTCGGGTTTTTTTACCCAATTACTGCGTTCATTTTCCCCAAAATAATTTTTTTCCCAAAAACTGGGTTCATTTTCCTTAAAAACGTTTTTTTCCCCCAAAACTCTGTTCATTTTCCGTATAATCAGAATTTTTCCTCCGAAACTAGGTTCATTTTCCGCAAAATCCCTATTAACCTCCAAAACTGGGTACATTTTCACACAAATCAGGTTGTCCCGTCCAAACTGATTTCATTTTCCTCAAAACCTTCTATTTCCACTCCGCACTTGGTTCATTTTCCCCAAAATCAGGATTTTTCCCCATTACTGGGTTCATTTTCTCCAAAATCAGGGGTTTTTCTCACAAAGTGGGTTAATTTTTCCAAAAATCATTTTTTTACCCAAAACTGGGTTCATTTTCCCAAAATATATTTTTCCACCAAAACTAGGTTTATTTCCCTACATATTAGGTTTTCCCCAACAAACTGTGTTCATTTTCCCCAAAATCCGGGTTTTTTACCCGATCACTGGGTTCATTTTCCCAAAATCATTTTTTTCCCCAAAACTGGGTTCATTTCCTTGAAAACAGGTTTTTCCGCAAAACTGGGTTCATTTTCCACATAATCAGCTTTTTTCCTCCGAAAATAGGTTCATTTTACATAAAATCCTTATTTCCCCCCAAAACTCAGTTCATTTTCACAAAAATCAGGTTTTCCCTCCTATCTGATTTCATTTTCCCCAAAATCTTCTATTTCCATTCCACACTGGGTTCATTTTCCCCAAAATCATTTTTTTCCCCATTACTGGGTTCATTTCCCCAAATCATTTTTTCCCCCCAAAACTGTGTCCATTTTCCCCAAAATATGGTTTTTTCCACCAAAAATGGGTTCACTTCCCTACAAATTTGGTTTTCCCTACCAAACTGGTTCCATTTTCCCCCAAATTAGAGTTTTTTACCCAATTACTGCGTTCATTTCCCCCAAAATCATTTTTCCCCCCAAAAGGGGTTCATTTTCCGCATAATCAGATTTTTTCCTCCAAAACTAGGTTCATTTTCCACAAAATCCTTTCCCCCCCCCCCCCCCCCCCCCCAAAACTGGGTACATTTTCACACAAATCAGGTTGTCCCCTCCAAACTGATTTCATTTTCCTCAAAATATTCTATTTCCACTCCGCACTTGGTTCATTTTCCCCAAAATCAGGATTTTTCCCCATTACTGCGTTCATTTTCCCAAAAATATATTTTTTCCACAAAACTTGGTTTATTTCCCTACAAATTGGGTTTTCCCCACCAGACTGGGTTCATTTTTCTCCAAAATCCGGGGTTTTTACCCAATTACTGGCTTTATTTCCACAAAATATTTTTTCCCCCCCAAACTGGGTTCATTTTCCCATAATCAGCTTCTATCCTCCCAAACTGGGTTCATTTTCCCCAAAATCCTTTTTTTCTTCAAAACACTGGGTGCATTTTCACACAAATCAAGTTTTCCCCTCCAAACAGTGTTCATTTTCCCCAAAATCAGGTTTTTTCCCCATTACTGGGTTCATTTCCCCAAAATCGGGTTTTTTTCCCCCAAAACTGGGTTCATTTTCCCCAAAATCGTTTTTTTCCCTCCCAAACTGGGTTGATTTTCCCCAAAGTTGGTTTTTTTCGAGCAAAACTCGGTTCATTTCCCTACAAGTTGGTTCCCCCCCCCAAACTCCGTTCATTTTCCAAAAAAATCGGGTTTTTTACCCGATTACTGGGTTCATTTTCCCCAAAATAATTTTTTTCCCCCAAACTGGGTTCATTTTCCTTAAAAATGGATTTTTCCCCCAAAACTGGGTTCATTTTCCGCATAATCGGCATTTTTTCCCCTCCAAAACTAGGTTCATTTTCCAGAAAATCCCTATTAACCCCCAAAACTGGGTACATTTTCACACAAATCAGGTTGTCCCCTCCAAACTGATTTCATTTTCCTCAAAATATTCTATTTCCACTCCGCACTTAGTTCATTTTCCCCAAAATCAGGATTTTTCCCCATTACTGCGTTCATTTTCCCCAAAATATATTTTTTTCCACAAAACTGGGTTTATTTCCCTACAAATTGGGTTTTCCCCACCAGACTGGGTTCATTTTTCTCCAAAATCCGGGGTTTTTACCCAATTACTGGCTTTATTTCCACAAAATATTTTTTTCCCCCCCAAATTGGGTTCATTTCCCCCATAATCAGCTTCTCTCCTCCCAAACTGGGTTCATTTTCCCCAAAATAATTTTTTCCCCAAAAAAACTGGGTTCATTTTCCTCAAAATATGTTTTTTCCACCAAAAATGGGTTTATTTCCCTACATATCGGGTTTTCCCCACCAAATTGTGTTCATTTTCCCCAACATATGGATTTTTGAACCAGTTACTGGCTTTATTTCCCCAAAATCTTTTTTTTTCCTTCAAAACTGGGTTCATTTTCACCAAAAATGTTTTTTTCCCCCAAAACTGGTTTCATTTTCCCCATAATCAGCTTCTTTCCTCCCAAACTGTGTTTATTTTCCCCAGAATCCGGGTTTTCCAATTACTGGGTTCATTTCCCGAAAATTATTTTTTTTTCCCCCATAATTGGGGTAATTTGCCCCGAAATCGGATTTTTTCCTCCCTAACTGGGTTCATTTTCCCCAAAGTCAGTTTTTTTCCACCAAAACTCAGTTCATTTCCCGAATTTTGTGGAAAATGAACCCAGTTTCAGAGGGAAAAACTGATTATGCAGAAAATGAACCCAGTTTAGGGGAAAACAATTATTTTGGAGAAAACGAACCCAGTAATTGGGTAAAAAACCCGAATTTTGGGGAAAATGAACAAAGTTTGGGGGGGAAAAACCAACTTCTAGGGAAATGAACCGAGTTTTGGTGGAAAAAACCCCGAATTTAGGGAAAATGGACCCAGTTTTGGGGGAAAAATCTGTTTTTGGGGAAAATGAACCAAGTGTGGAGTGGAAATAGAAGATTTTGGGGAAAATGAACACTGTTTTGAGGGGAAAACCTGATTTGTGTGAAAATAAACCCAGTTTTGGGGGGAAATAAGGATTTTGTGGAAAATGAACCTAGTTTCGGAGGAAAAATGCTGATTATGTGGAAAATGAACCCAGTTTTGGCAGAAAAACCCGTTTTTAAGGAAAATGAACCCAGTTTTGGGGAAAAAAATATTTTGGGAAAATGAACCCAGTAATTGGGTTAAAAAAAATCGAATTTTGGGGAAAATGAACAAAGTTTTGGGCGGAGGAAACCAACTTGTAGGGAAATGAACCGAGTTTGGGAGGAAAGAAGCTGATTATGGTGAAAATTAACCCAGTTTGGGGGGGGAAAAACCTGATTTGTATGAAAATGCATCCAGTTTGGGGGGGGGGGGGGGGGGGCGAAGTGATTTTGGGGAAAATTAACCCAGTAATTTTGTACAATTTTGTAAAAAACCCTAATTTGTGGGAAAATGAACACAGTTTGGGGGGAAAACCCAACTTGTAGGTAAATGGTCTCTGTTTTGGTGGAAAAAAATCGATTTTGGGGAAAATGAACAGTGCTTTGGGAAAAAAATATTTTGGGAAAATGACCCAGTAATTGGGAAATAAACCCGGATTTGGGGGAAAATGAAATCAGTTTGGAGGGGAAAATCTCATTTGTGTGAAAATGCAGCCAGTTTTTTTTTAGGGGGGGGGACGGGGGGAAACGATTTCGGGAAAATGAACTCAGTTTTGGTGGAAAAAAAACGATTTTGGGGAAATGAATCCAGTAATGGGGAAAAAAATGATTTTGGGGAAAATAAACCCAGTGTGGAGTGGAAATAGAAGATTTTTGGAAAATGTAATCAGTTTGGAGGGGAAAACCTGATTTGTGTGAAAATGCACCCAGTTTTTGTGGGAAAAAAAGGATTTTGGGGAAAATGAACCCAATTTGGGAGGAAAAAAACCCGATTTTGGGGAAAATGAATCCAGTCGAGGGGAGAAAAAAACCCTCATTTTCCACAAAATATGTTTTATTCCAGCAAAACTGGGTTCATTTCCCTACAATTTCATTTTACACAGAATCTGTTTCTTTCCACCTTAACTGTGTTCCTTTCCCTACAAAATGGGTTTTCCCCCCCCAAACTCTGTTCATTTTCCCCATAATCGTTTTTTTCCCCATTACTGGTTCATTTTCCCCATAACTGGGTTTATTATATTCAAAAACGGCTTTTTCCCCACAAACTGGCTTCATTTTCCCCATAATCAGTTTTTTTTCTCCCAAACTGTGTTAATTCCTCCCAAAATCTGACATGACTGTTCGTCAGGGAGGCAAGAAGAAGACCGCCGGGATGTCTGTAGAACCGCGGCGAGAGGCAGCTTTCCGACCGGCTTCAGTTTAGAGAGCTAGCCGGTAAGAGAAGGCACTGTCTCCCGAACAACGTAATGTTTGCAGCTGAAGCCTACTGTGAAAGCCGGGGCTACACTGTGAAGGCTGCGCAAGAAAGCAAAAGCAGCTCGACTGTTTGCCTGTATTTGTCAGCCTTCGAGAGAGGAATAGCCTGCCGCTAAAATGCTTTCTCTTCTAGCAGCGATTCATGGAAGAACATTCTGTGAGTCTTTAAAATCAAGGGGTTAGTTTCTGCTCTCCTTTGGAGAAACACAAAACCGTGCCGTTCAGAGAATGTGCTGTGGATTCCCTGCCTGCTGTTTCAGTAGAAAGAGTTTTCAGAGGCAGATGAGACTACACTGGAAAACAGGGATCCCTCGTCCTTGAAGCACGAGCAGATCATCTGATAATATTCCCTTTAATTACATTGTTAGAAGATGAAAAGTCATGCTAAAACAATTTTCATAAATAGCAACTTTCTAAGAGAGAAAGATTTTAGACTCATGTGCATGCGCTGTGATGTGATGCTAGATATCTGAAATGACTGCTCCTCAGAGCGGCAAGGAGCAGACAGCCGAGATGTCTGTGGAACCGCGGCCAGAGACAGCTTTCTGAGCGGTTTCAGTTTAGAGAGCCAGCCGGCAAGAGAAGGCGCTGTCTCCGGACCAACGTAATGTTTGCAGCTGGAATGTGGTGTGAAAGCCGGGGAAACACTGTGAAGGCTGCTCAAGAAAGCAGGAGCAGATCCTCACTTTGCCTGTATTTGTAAGCCTTCGAGAGAGGAATACCCTGCCGGTAAAAAGCTTTTTCTTCTGGCAGCTATTCATGGAAGGAAATTCCAGGATTCTTTAAATTCAAAGGGTTAGTTTCTGCACTCCCTTGGAAGAAAAACAAAACCGTGCAGTTCAGAGAATGTGTGTGAATTCGCTGCCGGCTGTTTTAACACGTTTCAGCAGAAACAGTTTGCAGAGGCTGAAGGGAATGGACAGGAAAAAAGGCATCTCTCGTCCTTGAACACGAACAGATCATCCGATTATTTGTCTTTTAAATACATTGTTAGGAGATTAGATGTCATCCTAAAACATTTCCAAAATAGAAAATTCGGGGGTGGGTAGGAGGCAAGATTTTAGACTGCTGTGGACGCGCTTTAATATGCTGCTAGAAATCGGAAAAGACTGTTCGTCAGGGAGGCAAGAAGAAGACCGCCGGGATGTCTGTAGAACCGCGGCGAGAGGCAGCTTTCCGACCGGCTTCAGTTTAGAGAGCTAGCCGGTAAGAGAAGGCACTGTCTCCCGAACAACGTAATGTTTGCAGCTGAAGCCTACTGTGAAAGCCGGGGCTACACTGTGAAGGCTGCGCAAGAAAGCAAAAGCAGCTCGACTGTTTGCCTGTATTTGTCAGCCTTCGAGAGAGGAATAGCCTGCCGCTAAAATGCTTTCTCTTCTAGCAGCGATTCATGGAAGAACATTCCAGGATTCTTTAAAATCAAGGGGTTAGTTTTTGAGATAAATGAACCCATTTTTATTTGGGGGGGGGGGGGGGGGGAAGTAAAAGGATTTTTGAGAAAGTGAACACAGTAATTGGGAATAAACCCTGATTATGGGGAAAATGAACCCAGTGTGGAGTGGAAATAGAAGCTTTTGTGGAAAATGAACCGTTTTAGGAGGGGAAAACCTGATTTGTGTGAATATGCACCCAGTTTTGGGGGAAAAATAGGATTTTGGGGAAAATGAATCCGGTTTGGGAGGAAAAAAATCTGATTTTGGGGGAAATGAATCCAGTTTTGGGAGGGAAATAATGATTTTGGTGAAATTTTTGGTGTAATTTTTGGTGAATTTTTGATTTTTTTTTCCCCAAAATCTTGTATTTCCACTCCACACTGGGTTCATTTTCCCCAAAATCAGTTTTTTTTCCCCATTACTGGGTTCATTTTCCCCAAAATAATTTTTTTCCCAAAACTGATTTCATTTTCCCCAAAATAATTTTTTCCCCAAAACTGGGTTCATTTTTCCCATAATCGGGTTTTTTTCCTCCCAAACGGGGTTCATTTTCCCCAAAATTCGGGTTTTTTACCCAATTACTGGGTTCATTTTCCCAAAAATAATTTTTTTCCCAAAATTGGGTTCATTTTCCTTAAAAATGGGTTTTTTACCCAAAAAGGGGTTCATTTTCTGCATAAATAGCTTTTATCCTCCGAAACTATATTCATTTTCCACAAAATCCTTATTTCCCCCAAAACTGGATGCTTTTTCTCCAAAATCAGGTGTTCCCATCCAAACTGATTTCATTTTCCCCAAAATCTTCAATTTCCACTCCACACTGGGTTCATTTTCCCCAAAATCAGGATTTTTTCTCCATTACTGGGTTCATTATCCCCAAAATCATTTTTTCCCCCAAAACTGGGTTCATTTTCCCCAAATCCGGGGTTTTCCCCCAAAACTGGGTTCATTTTCCCCAAAATCAGGTTTTTTTTCTTTCCCCATTACTGGGTTCATTTTCCCCAAAATAATTTTTTTCCCAAACTGATTTCATTTTCCCCAAAATAATTTTTTCCCCAAAACTGGGTTCATTTTTCCCATAATCGGTTTTTTTCCTCCCAAACTCTGTTCATTTTCCCCAAAATTCGGGTTTTTTACCCAATTACTGGGTTCATTTTCCCAAAAATATTTTTTTTTCCCAAAATTGGGTTCATTTTCCTTAAAAACGGGTTTTTTACCCAAAACTGGGTTCATTTTCTGCATAAATAGCTTTTATCCTCCGAAACTATATTAATTTTCCACAAAATCCTTATTTCCCCCCAAAACTGGATGCTTTTTCTCCAAAATCAGGTGTTCCCCTCCAAACAGTGTTCATTTTCTCCAAAATCTTCTATTTCCACTCCACACTGGGTTCATTTTACCCAAAATCCTTTTTCTCCCCCAAAAACTGGGTACATTTTCACACAAATCAGGTTTTCCCCTCCAAACTGATTTCATTTTCCCCAAAATCTTCAATTTCCACTCCACACTGGGTTCATTTTCCCCAAAATCAGGATTTTTTCTCCATTACTGCGTTCATTTTCCCCAAAATCATTTTTCCCCCAAAACTGTGTTCATTTTCCCCAAAATATGTTTTTTTTTCCACCAAAACTGGGTTTATTTCCCTAAATATTGGGTTTTCCCCACCAAATTGTGTTCATTTTCTCCAAAACCTGGTTGTTTTGGAGAAGCCCCAATTACTGGCTTTATTTCCCCAAAAATTTGTTTTTCCCTCAAAACTGGGTTCATTTTAATCAAAAACGGGTTATCCCCTCCAAACTGGGTTCATTTTCCCCATAATCAGCTTCTTTCTTCCTAAACTGGTTCATTTTCCCCAAAATCCTTTTTTTTCCACAAAACACTGGGTGCATTTTCACACAAATCAAGTTTTCCCCTCCAAACAGTGTTTATTTTCCCCAAAATCAGGTTTTTTTCCCCATTACTGGGTTCATTTCCCCAAAATCGGGTTTTTTTCCCCCAAAACTGGGTTCATTTTCCCCAAAATCGTTTTTTTTCCCCAAAAACTGGGTTCATTTTCCTTAAAAAACGTTTTTTTTCCCCCCAAAACTGTGTTCATTTTCCGTATAATCAGAATTTTTCCTCCGAAACTAGGTTCATTTTCCGCAAAATCCCTATTAACCCCCCAAACTGGGTACATTTTCACACAAATCAGGTTGTCCCGTCCAAACTGATTTCATTTTCCTCAAAACCTTCTTTTTCCACTCCGCACTTGGTTCATTTTCCCCAAAATCAGGATTTTTCCCCATTACTGGGTTCATTTTCTCCAAAATCAGGTTGTTTTCTCACAAAGTGGGTTAATTTTTCCAAAAATCATTTTTTTACCCCAAAACTGGGTTCATTTTCCCCAAAATATTTTTTTTCCACCAAAACTGGGTTTATTTCCCTACATATTAGGTTTTCCCCAATAAACTGTGTTCATTTTCCCCAAAATCCGGGTTTTTTACCCGATCACTGGGTTCATTTTCCCCAAAATCATTTTTTTCCCCAAAACTGGGTTCATTTTCCTTGAAAACAGGTTTTTTCCGCAAAACTGGGTTCATTTTCCACATAATCAGCTTTTTTCCTCCGAAAATAGGTTCATTTTACATAAAATCCTTATTTCCCCCCAAAACTCAGTTCATTTTCACAAAAATCAGGTTTTCCCCTCCTATCTGATTTCATTTTCCCCAAAATCTTCTATTTCATTCCACACTGGGTTCATTTTCCCCAAAATCATTTTTTTCCCCATTACTGGGTTCATTTTCCCCAAAATCATTTTTTCCCCCCAAAACTGTGTCCATTTTCCCCAAAATATGTTTTTTTTCCACCAAAAATGGGTTCACTTCCCTACAAATTTGGTTTTCCCTACCAAACTGGTTCCATTTTCCCCCAAATTAGAGTTTTTTTACCCAATTACTGCGTTCATTTCCCCCCAAAATCATTTTTTCCCCCCAAAAGGGGTTCATTTTCCGCATAATCAGATTTTTTCCTCCAAAACTAGGTTCATTTTCCACAAAATCCTTTCCCCCCCCCCCCCAAAACTGGGTACATTTTCACACAAATCAGGTTGTCCCCTCCAAACTGATTTCATTTTCCTCAAAATATTCTATTTCCACTCCGCACTTGGTTCATTTTCCCCAAAATCAGGATTTTTCCCCATTACTGCGTTCATTTTCCCCAAAATATATTTTTTCCACAAAACTGTGTTTATTTCCCTACAAATTGGGTTTTCCCCACCAGACTGGGTTCATTTTTCTCCAAAATCCGGGGTTTTTACCCAATTACTGGCTTTATTTCCACAAAATATTTCCCCCCCCCCAAACTGGGTTCATTTTCCCCATAATCAGCTTCTATCCTCCCAAACTGGGTTCATTTTCCCCAAAATCCTTTTTTTCTTCAAAACACTGGGTGCATTTTCACACAAATCAAGTTTTCCCCTCCAAACAGTGTTCATTTTCCCCAAAATCAGGTTTTTTCCCCATTACTGGGTTCATTTCCCCAAAATCGGGTTTTTTTCCCCCAAAACTGGGTTCATTTTCCCCAAAATCGTTTTTTTCCCTCCCAAACTGGGTTGATTTTCCCCAAAGTTGGTTTTTTTCGAGCAAAACTCGGTTCATTTCCCTATAAGTTGGTTCCCCCCCCCCCCCCCAAACTCTGTTCATTTTCAAAAAAAATCGGGTTTTTTACCCAATTACTGGGTTCATTTTCCTAAAAATAAATTTTTTTCCCCAAAATTGGGTTCATTTTCCTTAAAAACGGGTTTTTTAACCAAAACTGGGTTCATTTTCTGCATAAATAGTTTTTATCCTCCGAAACTATATTCATTTTCCACAAAATCCTTATTTCCCCCCAAAACTGGATGCTTTTTCTCCAAAATCAGGTGTTCCCCTCCAAACAGTGTTCATTTTCTCCAAAATCTTCTATTTCCACTCCACACTGAGTTCATTTTACCCAAAATCCTTTTTCTCCCCCAAAAACTGGGTACATTTTCACACAAATCAGGTTTTCCCCTCCAAACTGATTTCATTTTCCCCAAAATCTTCAATTTCCACTCCACACTGGGTTCATTTTCCCCAAAATCAGGATTTTTTCTCCATTACTGGGTTCATTATCCCCAAAATCATTTTTTCCCCCAAAACTGGGTTCACTTTCCCAAATCCGGGGTTTTCCCCCAAAACTGGGTTCATTTTCCCCAAAATCAGGTTTTTTTCCCCATTACTGGGTTCATTTTCCCCAAAATAATTTTTTTCCCAAAACTGATTTCATTTTCCCCAAAATAATTTTTTCCCCAAAACTGGGTTCATTTTTCCCATAATCGGGTTTTTTTCCTCCCAAACGGGGTTCATTTTCCCCAAAATTCGGGTTTTTTACCCAATTACTAGGTTCATTTTCCCAAAAATAATTTTTTTTCCCCAAAATTGGGTTCATTTTCCTTAAAAACGGTTTTTTTTACCCAAAACTGGGTTCATTTTCTGCATAAATAGTTTTTATCCTCCGAAACTATATTCATTTTCCACTAAATCCTTATTTCCCCCCAAAACTGGATGCTTTTTCTCCAAAATCAGGTGTTCCCATCCAAACAGTGTTCATTTTCTCCAAAATCTTCTATTTCCACTCCACACTGGGTTCATTTTACCCAAAATCCTTTTTCTCCCCCAAAAACTGGGTACATTTTCACACAAATCAGGTTTTCCCCTCCAAACTGATTTCATTTTCCCCAAAATCTTCAATTTCCACTCCACACTGGGTTCATTTTCCCCAAAATCAGGATTTTTTCTCCATTACTGCGTTCATTTTCCCCAAAATCATTTTTTCCCCCAAAACTGTGTTCATTTTCCCCAAAATATGTTTTTTTTCCACCAAAACTGGGTTTATTTCCCTAAATATTGGGTTTTCCCCACCAAATTGTGTTCATTTTCTCCAAAACCTGGTTGTTTTGGAGAAGCCCCAATTACTGGCTTTATTTCCCAAAAAATTTTTTTTTCCCTCAAAACTGGGTTCATTTTAATCAAAAACGGGTTATCCCCTCCAAACTGGGTTAATTTTCCCCATAATCAGCTTCTTTCTTCCTAAACTGGGTTCATTTTCCCCAAAATCCTTTTTTTCCACAAAACACTGGGTGCATTTTCACACAAATCTAGTTTTCCCCTCCAGTGTTCATTTTCCCCAAAACCAGGTTTTTTTCCCCTCCAGTGTTCATTTTCCCCAAAATCGGATTTTTTCCTCCCAAACTGGGTTGATTTTCCCCAAAGTCGGTTTTTTTACAGCAAAAGTCGGTTCATTTCTCTACAAGTCTTCCCCCCCCCAAACTCTGCTGATTTTCCCCAAAATTCGGGGTTTTTTTACCCAATTACTGCGTTCATTTTCCCCAAAATAATTTTTTCCCCAAAAACTGGGTTCATTTTCCTTAAAAACGTTTTTTTCCCCCAAAACTGTGTTCATTTTCCGTATAATCAGAATTTTTCCTCCGAAACTAGGTTCATTTTCCGCAAAATCCCTATTAACCCCCAAAACTGGGTACATTTTCACACAAATCAGGTTGTCCCGTCCAAACTGATTTCATTTTCCTCAAAACCTTCTATTTCCACTCCGCACTTGGTTCATTTTCCCCAAAATCAGGATTTTTCCCCATTACTGGGTTCATTTTCTCCAAAATCAGGGGTTTTTCTCACAAAGTGGGTTAATTTTTCCAAAAATCATTTTTTTACCCCAAAACTGGGTTCATTTTCCCCAAAATATGTTTTTTCCACCAAAACTGGGTTTATTTCCCTACATATTAGGTTTTCCCCAACAAACTGTGTTCATTTTCCCCAAAATCCGGGTTTTTTACCCGATCACTGGGTTCATTTTCCCCAAAATCATTTTTACCCCCAAAATGGGTTCATTTTCCTTGAAAACAGGTTTTTCCGCAAAACTGGGTTCATTTTCCACATAATCAGCTTTTTTCCTCCGAAAATAGGTTCATTTTACATAAAATCCTTATTTCCCCCCAAAACTCAGTTCATTTTCACAAAAATCAGGTTTTCCCCTCCTATCTGATTTCATTTTCCCCAAAATCTTCTATTTCCATTCCACACTGGGTTCATTTTCCCCAAAATCATTTTTTTCCCCATTACTGGGTTCATTTTCCCCAAAATCATTTTTTCCCCCCAAAACTGTGTCCATTTTCCCCAAAATATGTTTTTTTCCACCAAAAATGGGTTCACTTCCCTACAAATTTGGTTTTCCCTACCAAACTGGTTCCATTTTCCCCCAAATTAGAGTTTTTTACCCAATTACTGCGTTCATTTCCCCCAAAATCATTTTTCCCCCCAAAAGGGGTTCATTTTCCGCATAATCAGATTTTTTCCTCCAAAACTAGGTTCATTTTCCACAAAATCCTTTCCCCCCCCCCCCCCCAAAACTGGGTACATTTTCACACAAATCAGGTTGTCCCCTCCAAACTGATTTCATTTTCCTCAAAATCTTCTATTTCCACTCCGCACTTGGTTCATTTTCCCCAAAATCAGGATTTTTCCCCTTTACTGCGTTCATTTTCCCCAAAATATATTTTTTCCACAAAACTGTGTTTATTTCCCTACAAATTGGGTTTTCCCCACCAGACTGGGTTCATTTTTCTCCAAAATCCGGGGTTTTTACCCAATTACTGGCTTTATTTCCACAAAATATTTTTTCCCCCCCAAACTGGGTTCATTTTCCCCAAAATCCTTTTTTTCTTCAAAACACTGGGTGCATTTTCACACAAATCAAGTTTTCCCCTCCAAACAGTGTTCATTTTCCCCAAAATCAGGTTTTTTCCCCATTACTGGGTTCATTTCCCCAAAATCGGGTTTTTTCCCCAAAACTGGGTTCATTTTCCCCAAAATCGTTTTTTTCCCTCCCAAACTGGGTTGATTTTCCCCAAAGTTGGTTTTTTTCGAGCAAAACTCGGTTCATTTCCCTACAAGTTGGTTCCCCCCCCCCAAACTCCGTTCATTTTCCAAAAAAATCGGGTTTTTTACCCGATTAGTGGGTTCATTTTCCCCAAAATAATTTTTTTCCCCCAAACTGGGTTCATTTTCCTTAAAAATGGATTTTTCCCCCAAAACTGGGTTCATTTTCCGCATAATCGGCATTTTTTCCCCTCCAAAACTAGGTTCATTTTCCAGAAAATCCCTATTAACCCCCAAAACTGGGTACATTTTCACACAAATCAGGTTGTCCCCTCCAAACTGATTTCATTTTCCTCAAAATATTCTATTTCCACTCCGCACTTAGTTCATTTTCCCCAAAATCAGGATTTTTCCCCATTACTGCGTTCATTTTCCCCAAAATATATTTTTTTCCACAAAACTGGGTTTATTTCCCTACAAATTGGGTTTTCCCCACCAGACTGGGTTCATTTTTCTCCAAAATCCGGGGTTTTTACCCAATTACTGGCTTTATTTCCACAAAATATTTTTTCCCCCCCAAACTGGGTTCATTTCCCCCATAATCAGCTTCTCTCCTCCCAAACTGGGTTCATTTTCCCCAAAATAATTTTTTCCCCAAAAAAACTGGGTTCATTTTCCTCAAAATATGTTTTTTCCACCAAAAATGGGTTTATTTCCCTACATATCGGGTTTTCCCCACCAAATTGTGTTCATTTTCCCCAACATATGGATTTTTGAACCAGTTACTGGCTTTATTTCCCCAAAATCTTTTTTTTTCCTTCAAAACTGGGTTCATTTTCACCAAAAATGTTTTTTTCCCCAAAACTGGTTTCATTTTCCCCATAATCAGCTTCTTTCCTCCCAAACTGTGTTCATTTTCCCCAGAATCCGGGTTTTCCAATTACTGGGTTCATTTCCCGAAAATTATTTTTTTTTCCCCCATAATTGGGGTAATTTGCCCCGAAATCGGATTTTTTCCTCCCTAACTGGGTTCATTTTCCCCAAAGTCAGTTTTTTTCCACCAAAACTCAGTTCATTTCCCGAATTTTGTGGAAAATGAACCCAGTTTCAGAGGGAAAAACTGATTATGCAGAAAATGAACCCAGTTTTGGGGAAAACAATTATTTTGGAGAAAACGAACCCAGTAATTGGGTAAAAAAACCGAATTTTGGGGAAAATGAACAAAGTTTGGGGGGGAAAAAACCAACTTCTAGGGAAATGAACCGAGTTTTGGTGGAAAAAAACCCGAATTTAGGGAAAATGGACCCAGTTTTGGGGGGAAAATCTGTTTTTGGGGAAAATGAACCAAGTGTGGAGTGGAAATAGAAGATTTTGGGGAAAATGAACACTGTTTTGAGGGGAAAACCTGATTTGTGTGAAAATAAACCCAGTTTTGGGGGGAAATAAGGATTTTGTGGAAAATGAACCTAGTTTCGGAGGAAAAATGCTGATTATGTGGAAAATGAACCCAGTTTTGGCAGAAAAACCCGTTTTTAAGGAAAATGAACCCAGTTTTGGGGAAAAAAAATATTTTGGGAAAATGAACCCAGTAATTGGGTTAAAAAATCGAATTTTGGGAAAATGAACAAAGTTTTGGGCGGAGGAAACCAACTTGTAGGGAAATGAACCGAGTTTGGGAGGAAAGAAGCTGATTATGGTGAAAATTAACCCAGTTTGGGGGGAAAAAACCTGATTTGTATGAAAATGCATCCAGTTTGGGGGGGGGGGTGGGGGGGGGGGGGGGCGAAGTGATTTTGGGGAAAATTAACCCAGTAATTTTGTACAATTTTGTAAAAAACCCTAATTTGGGGGAAAATGAACACAGTTTGGGGGAAAACCCAACTTGTAGGTAAATGGTCTCTGTTTTGGTGGAAAAAAAATCGATTTTGGGGAAATGAACAGTGCTTTGGGAAAAAATTATTTTGGGGAAATGAACCCAGTAATTGGGAAATAAACCCCAATTGGGAAAATGAAATCAGTTTGGAGGGGAAAATCTCATTTGTGTGAAAATGCAGACAGTTTTTTTTTTGGGGGGGGGAGGGGGGGAAACGATTTCGGGAAAATGAACTCAGTTTTGGTGGAAAAAAAAACGATTTTGGGGAAATGAATCCAGTAATGGGGTAAAAAAATAATTTGGGGAAAATAAACCCAGTGTGGAGTGGAAATAGAAGATTTTTGGAAAATGTAATCAGTTTGGAGGAAAACCTGATTTGTGTGAAAATGCACCCAGTTTTTGTGGGAAAAAAAGGATTTTGGGGAAAATGAACCCAATTTGGGAGGAAAAAAACCCGATTTTGGGGAAAATGAATCCAGTCGGGGGGAGAAAAAAACCCTCATTTTCCACAAAATATGTTTTATTCCAGCAAAACTGGGTTCATTTCCCTACAATTTCATTTTCCACAGAATCTGTTTCTTTCCACCTTAACTGTGTTCCTTTCCCTACAAAATGGGTTTTCCCCCCCCAAACTCTGTTCATTTTCCCCATAATCGGTTTTTTTCCCCATTACTGGTTCATTTTCCCCATAACTGGGTTTATTATATTCAAAAACGGCTTTTTCCCCACAAACTGGCTTCATTTTCCCCATAATCATTTTTTTTTCTCCCAAACTGTGTTAATTCCTCCCAAAATCTGAAATGACTGTTCGTCAGGGAGGCAAGCAGCAGACCGCCGGGATGTCTGTAGAACCGCGGCGAGAGGCAGCTTTCCGACCGGCTTCAGTTTAGAGAGCTAGCCGGTAAGAGAAGGCGCTGTCTCCCGAACAACGTAATGTTTGCAGCTGAAGCCTACTGTGAAAGCCGGGGCTACACTGTGAAGGCTGCGCAAGAAAGCAAAAGCAGCTCGACTCTTTGCCTGTATTTGTCAGCCTTCGAGAGAGGAATAGCCTGCCGCTAAAATGCTTTCTCTTCCAGCAGCGATTCATGGAAGAAGATTCTGTGAGTCTTTAAAATCAAGGGGTTAGTTTCTGCTCTCCTTTGGAGAAACACAAAACCGTGCCGTTCAGAGAATGTGCTGTGGATTCCCTGCCTGCTGTTTCAGTAGAAAGAGTTTTCAGAGGCAGATGAGACTACACTGGAAAACAGGGATCCCTCGTCCTTGAAGCACGAGCAGATCATCTGATAATATTCCCTTTAATTACATTGTTAGAGATATGAAAAGTCACGCTAAAACAATTTTCATAAATAGCAAGTTTCTAAGAGAGAAAGATTTTAGACTCATGTGCATGCGCTGTGATGTGATGCTAGATATCTGAAATGACTGCTCCTCAGAGCGGCAAGGAGCAGACAGCCGAGATGTCTGTGAAACCGCGGCCAGAGACAGCTTTCTGAGCGGTTTCAGTTTAGAGAGCCAGCCGGCAAGAGAAGGCGCTGTCTCCGGACCAACGTAATGTTTGCAGCCGGAATGTGGTGTGAAAGCCGGGGAAACACTGTGAAGGCTGCTCAAGAAAGCAGGTGCAGATCCTCTCTTTGCCTGTATTTGTTAGCCTTCGAAAGAGGAATACCCTGCCGGTAAAAAGCTTTCTCTTTGGCAGCTATTCATGGAAGGAAATTCCAGGATTCTTTAAATTCAAAGGGTTAGTTTCTGCACTCCCTTGGAGGAAAAACAAAACCGTGCAGTTCAGAGAATGTGTGTGAATTCGCTGACGGCTGTTTTAACACGTTTCAGCAGAAACAGTTTGCAGAGGCTGAAGGAATGGACAGGAAAAAAAGGCATCTCTCGTCCTTGAACACGAACAGATCATCCGATTATTTGTCTTTTAAATACATTGTTAGGAGATTAGATGTCATGCTAAAACATTTCCAAAATAGAAAATTCGGGGGTGGGTAGGAGGCAAGATTTTAGACTGCTGTGGACGCGCTTTAATATGCTGCTAGAAATCGGAAAAGACTGTTCGTCAGGGAGGCAAGCAGCAGACCGCCGGGATGTCTGTAGAACCGCGGCGAGAGGCAGCTTTCCGACCGGCTTCAGTTTAGAGAGCTAGCCGGTAAGAGAAGGCACTGTCTCCCGAACAACGTAATGTTTGCAGCTGAAGCCTACTGTGAAAGCCGGGGCTACACTGTGAAGGCTGCGCAAGAAAGCAAAAGCAGCTCGACTGTTTGCCTGTATTTGTCAGCCTTCGAGAGAGGAATAGCCTGCCGCTAAAAGGCTTTCTCTTCTAGCAGCGATTCATGGAAGAACATTCCAGGATTCTTTAAAATCAAGGGGTTAGTTTTTGAGATAAATGAACCCATTTTTGATGGGGGGGGGGGGGAGTAAAAGGATTTTTGAGAAAGTGAACACAGTAATTGGGAATAAACCCTGATTATGGGGAAAATGAACCCAGTGTGGAGTGGAAATAGAAGCTTTTGTGGAAAATGAACCGTTTTAGGAGGGGGAAAACCTGATTTGTGTGAATATGCACCCAGTTTTGGGGGAAAAATAGGATTTTGGGGAAAATGAATCCGGTTTGGGAGGAAAAAAATCTGATTTTGGGGGAAATGAATCCAGTTTTGGGAGGGAAATAATGATTTTGGTGAAATTTTTGGTGTAATTTTTGGTGAATTTTTGATTTTTTTTCCCCAAAATCTTCTATTTCCACTCCACACTGGGTTCATTTTCCCCAAAATCAGGTTTTTTTCCCCATTACTGGGTTCATTTTCCCAAAATAATTTTTTTCCCAAAACTGATTTCATTTTCCCCAAAATAATTTTTTTCCCCAAAACTGGGTTCATTTTTCCCATAATCGGGTTTTTTTCCTCCCAAACGGGGTTCATTTTCCCCAAAATTCGGGTTTTTTACCCAATTACTGGGTTCATTTTCCCAAAAATAATTTTTTTTTCCCAAAATTGGGTTCATTTTCCTTAAAAACGGGTTTTTTACCCAAAAAGGGGTTCATTTTCTGCATAAATAGCTTTTATCCTCCGAAACTATATTCATTTTCCACAAAATCCTTATTTCCCCCCCAAACTGGATGCTTTTTCTCCAAAATCAGGTGTTCCCCTCCAAACTGATTTCATTTTCCCCAAATCTTCAATTTCCACTCCACACTGGGTTCATTTTCCCCAAAATCAGGATTTTTTCTCCATTACTGGGTTCATTTTCCCCAAAATCATTTTTTCCCCCAAAACTGGGTTCATTTTCCCCAAATCCGGGGTTTTCCCCCAAAACTGGGTTCATTTTCCCCAAAATCAGGTTTTTTCCCCCATTACTGGGTTCATTTTCCCCAAAATAATTTTTTTCCCAAAACTGATTTCATTTTCCTCAAAATAATTTTTTCCCCAAAACTGGGTTCATTTTTCCCATAATCGGGTTTTTTTCCTCCCAAACGGGGTTCATTTTCCCCAAAATTCGGGTTTTTTACCCAATTACTGGGTTCATTTTCCCAAAAATAAATTTTTTTCCCCAAAATTGGCTTCATTTTCCTTAAAAACGGGTTTTTTACCCAAAACTGGGTTCATTTTCTGCATAAATAGTTTTTATCCTCCGAAACTATATTCATTTTCCACTAAATCCTTATTTCCCCCCAAAACTGGATGCTTTTTCTCCAAAATCAGGTGTTCCCCTCCAAACAGTGTTCATTTTCTCCAAAATCTTCTATTTCCACTCCACACTGGGTTCATTTTACCCAAAATCTTTTTTCTCCCCCAAAAACTGGGTACATTTTCACACAAATCAGGTTTTCCCCTCCAAACTGATTTCATTTTCCCCAAAATCTTCAATTTCCACTCCACACTGGGTTCATTTTCCCCAAAATCAGGATTTTTACTCCATTACTGGGTTCATTTTCCCCAAAATCATTTTTTCCCCCAAAACTGTGTTCATTTTCCCCAAAATATGTTTTTTTTCCACCAAAACTGGGTTTATTTCCCTAAATATTGGGTTTTCCCCACCAAATTGTGTTCATTTTCTCCAAAACCTGGTGTTTTGGAGAAGCCCCAATTACTGGCTTTATTTCCCAAAAATTTGTTTTTCCCTCAAAACTGGGTTCATTTTAATCAAAAACGGGTTGTCCCCTCCAAACTGGGTTAATTTTCCCCATAATCAGCTTCTTTCTTCCTAAACTGGGTTCATTTTCCCCAAAATCCTTTTTTTCCACAAAACACTGGTGCATTTTCACACAAATCTAGTTTTCCCCTCCTCCAGTGTTCATTTTCCCCAAAACCAGGTTTTTTTCCCCTCCAGTGTTCATTTTCCCCAAAATCGGATTTTTTCCTCCCAAACTGAGTTGATTTTACCCAAAGTCGGTTTTTTTACAGCAAAAGTCGGTTCATTTCTCTACAAGTCTTCCCCCCCCCAACTCTGCTGATTTTCCCCAAAATTCGGGTTTTTTTACCCAATTACTGCGTTCATTTCCCCAAAATAATTTTTTCCCCAAAAACTGGGTTCATTTTCCTTAAAAATGGATTTTTCCCCCAAAACTGTGTTCATTTTCCGTATAATCAGAATTTTTCCTCCGAAACTAGGTTCATTTTCCGCAAAATCCCTATTAACCCCCAAAACTGGGTACATTTTCACACAAATCAGGTTGTCCCGTCCAAACTGATTTCATTTTCCTCAAAACCTTCTATTTCCACTCCGCACTTGCTTCATTTTCCCCAAAATCAGGATTTTTCCCCATTACTGGTTCATTTTCTCCAAAATCAGGGGGTTTTCTCACAAAGTGGGTTAATTTTTCCAAAAATCATTTTTTTACCCCAAAACTGGGTTCATTTTCCCCAAAATATGTTTTTTCCACCAAAACTGGGTTTATTTCCCTACATATTAGGTTTTCCCCAACAAACTGTGTTCATTTTCCCCAAAATCCGGGTTTTTTACCCGATCACTGGGTTCATTTTCCCCAAAATCATTTTTTTCCCCAAAACTGGTTCATTTTCCTTGAAAACAGGTTTTTCCGCAAAACTGGGTTCATTTTCCACATAATCAGCTTTTTTCCTCCGAAAATAGGTTCATTTTACATAAAATCCTTATTTCCCCCCAAAACTCAGTTCATTTTCACAAAAATCAGGTTTTCCCCTCCTATCTGATTTCATTTTCCCCAAAATCTTCTATTTCCATTCCACACTGGGTTCATTTTCCCCAAAATCATTTTTTTCCCCATTACTGGGTTCATTTTCCCCCAAAATCATTTTCCCCCCCAAAACTCGGTCTATTTTCCCCAAAATATGTTTTTTTCCACCAAAAATGGGTTCACTTCCCTACAAATTTGGTTTTCCCTACCAAACTGGTTCCATTTTCCCCCAAATTAGAGTTTTTTACCCAATTACTGCGTTCATTTCCCCCAAAATCATTTTTCCCCCCAAAAGGGGTTCATTTTCCGCATAATCAGATTTTTTCCTCCAAAACTAGGTTCATTTTCCACAAAATCCTTCCCCCCCCCCCCCAAAACTGGGTACATTTTCACACAAATCAGGTTGTCCCCTCCAAACTGATTTCATTTTCCTCAAATATTCTATTTCCACTCCGCACTTGGTTCATTTTCCCCAAAATCAGGATTTTTCCCCATTACTGCATTCATTTTCCCCAAAATATATTTTTTTCCACAAAACTGGGTTTATTTCCCTACAAATTGGGTTTTCCCCACCAGACTGGGTTCATTTTTCTCCAAAATCCGGGGTTTTTACCCAATTACTGGCTTTATTTCCACAAAATATTTTTTCCCCCCCAAACTGGGTTCATTTTCCCCATAATCAGCTTCTATCCTCCCAAACTGGGTTAATTTTCCCCAAAATCCTTTTTTTCTTCAAAACACTGGGTGCATTTTCACACAAATCAAGTTTTCCCCTCCAAACAGTGTTCATTTTCCCCAAAATCAGGTTTTTTCCCCATTACTGGGTTCATTTCCCCAAAATCGGGTTTTTTCCCCCAAAACTGGGTTCATTTTCCCCAAAATCGTTTTTTTCCCTCCCAAACTGGGTTGATTTTCCCCAAAGTTGTTTTTTTCGAGCAAAACTCGGTTCATTTCCCTACAAGTTGGTTCCCCCCCCCCCCCAAACTCTGTTCATTTTCCAAAAAAATCGGGTTTTTTACCCGATTACTGGGTTCATTTTCCCCAAAATAATTTTTTTCCCCCAAACTGGGTTCATTTTCCTTAAAAATGGATTTTTCCCCCAAAACTGGGTTCATTTTCCGCATAATCAGCATTTTTTTTTACTCCAAAACTAGGTTCATTTTCCAGAAAATCCCTATTAACCCCCAAAACTGGGTACATTTTCACACAAATCAGGTTGTCCCCTCCAAACTGATTTCATTTTCCTCAAAATCATCTATTTCCACTCCGCACTTGGTTCATTTTCCCAAAATCAGGATTTTTCCCCATTACTGCGTTCATTTTCCCCAAAATATATTTTTTCCACAAAACTGGGTTTATTTCCCTACAAATTGGGTTTTCCCCACCAGACTGGGTTCATTTTTCTCCAAAATCCGGGGTTTTTACCCAGTTACTGGCTTTATTTCCACAGAATATTTTTTCCCCCCCAAACTGGGTTCATTTCCCCCATAATCAGCTTCTCTCCTCCAAACTGGGTTCATTTTCCCAAAATCCTTTTTTTCTTCAAAACACTGGGTGCATTTTCACACAAATCAAGTTTTCCCCTCCAAACAGTGTTCATTTTCCCCAAAATCAGGTTTTTTCCCCATTACTGGGTTCATTTCCCCAAAATCGGGTTTTTTCCCCCAAAACTGGGTTCATTTTCCGCATAATCAGCATTTTTTTCCCTCCAAAACTAGGTTAATTTCCAGAAAATCCCTATTAACCCCCAAAACTGGGTACATTTTCACACAAATCAGGTTGTCCCCTCCAAACTGATTTCATTTTCCTCAAAATCATCTATTTCCTCTCTGCACTTGGTTCATTTTCCCCAAAATCAGGATTTTTCCCCATTACTGCGTTCATTTTCCCCAAAATATATTTTTTTCCACAAAACTGGGTTTATTTCCCTACAAATTGGGTTTTCCCCACCAGACTGGGTTCATTTTTCTCCAAAATCCGGGGTTTTTACCCAGTTACTGGCTTTATTTCCACAAAATATTTTTTCCCCCCAAACTGGGTTCATTTCCCCCATAATCAGCTTCTCTCCTCCCAAACTGGGTTCATTTTCCCCAACATAATTTTTTCCCCAAAAAAACTGGGTTCATTTTCCTCAAAATATGTTTTTTCCACCAAAAATGGGTTTATTTCCCTACATATCGGGTTTTCCCCACCAAATTGTGTTCATTTTCCCCAACATATGGATTTTTGAACCAGTTACTGGCTTTATTTCCCCAAAATCTTTTTTTTTTCCTTCAAAACTGGGTTCATTTTCACCAAAAATGTTTTTTTCCCCCAAAACTGGTTTCATTTTCCCCATAATCAGCTTCTTTCCTCCCAAACTGTGTTCATTTTCCCCAGAATCCGGGTTTTCCAATTACTGGGTTCATTCCCAAAAATTATTTTTTTTTCCCCATAATTGGGGTAATTTGCCCCAAAATCGGATTTTTTCCTCCCTAACTGGGTTCATTTTCCCCAAAGTCAGTTTTTTTCCACCAAAACTCAGTTCATTTCCCGAATTTTGTGGAAAATGAACCCAGTTTCAGAGGGAAAAACTGATTATGCAGAAAATGAACCCAGTTTTGGGGAAAACAATTATTTTGGAGAAAACGAACCCAGTAATTGGGTAAAAAAACCGAATTTTGGGGAAAATGAACAAAGTTTGGGGGGGGAAAAACAACTTCTAGGGAAATGAACCGAGTTTTGGTGGAAAAAACCCCGAATTTAGGGAAAATGGACCCAGTTTTGGGGGAAAAAATCTGTTTTTGGGGAAAATGAACCAAGTGTGGAGTGGAAATAGAAGATTTTGGGGAAAATGAATACTGTTTTGAGGGGAAAACCTGATTTGTGTGAAAATAAACCCAGTTTTGGGGGAAATAAGGATTTTGTGGAAAATGAACCTAGTTTCGGAGGAAAAATGCTGATTATGCGGAAAATGAACCCAGTTTTGGCAGAAAAACCCGTTTTTAAGGAAAATGAACCCAGTTTTGGGGAAAAAAAATATTTTGGGAAAATGAACCCAGTAATTGGGTTAAAAAATTCGAATTTTGGGGAAAATGAACAAAGTTTTGGGCGGAGGAAACCAACTTGAAGGGAAATGAACCGAGTTTGGGAGGAAAGAAGCTGATTATGGTGAAAATTAACCCAGTTTGGGGGGGAAAAACCTGATTTGTAGGAAAATGCATCCAGTTTGGGGGGGGGGGGGCGAAGTGATTTTGGGGAAAATTAACCCAGTAATTTTGTAAAAAACCCTAATTTGGGGGAAAATGAACACAGTTTGGGGGGAAAACCCAACTTGTAGGTAAATGGTCTCTGTTTTGGTGGAAAAAAATCGATTTTGGGGAAAATGAAGAGTGATTTGGGAAAAAATTATTTTGGGGAAATGAACCCAGTAATTGGGAAATAAACCCGGATTTGGGGGAAAATGAAATCAGTTTGGAGGGGAAAATCTCATTGGTGTGAAAATGCAGCCAGTTTTTTTTGGGGGGGGGGAGGGGGGGAAACGATTTCGGGAAAATGAACTCAGTTTTGGTGGAAAAAAACGATTTTGGGGAAATGAATCCAGTAATGGGGAAAAAAATGATTTTGGGGAAAATAAACCCAGTGTGGAGTGGAAATAGAAGATTTTTGCAAAATGTAATCAGTTTGGAGGGGAAAACCTGATTTGTGTGAAAATGCACCCAGTTTTTGTGGGAAAAAAAGGATTTTGGGGAAAATGAACGCAATTTGGGAGGAAAAAAACCCGATTTTGGGGAAAATGAATCCAGTCGGGGGGAGAAAAAAAAACCCTCATTTTCCACAAAATATGTTTTATTCCAGCAAAACTGGGTTCATTTCCCTACAATTTCATTTTCCACAGAATCTGTTTCTTTCCACCTTAACTGTGTTCCTTTCCCTACAAAATGGGTTTTCCCCCCCCAAACTCTGTTCATTTTCCCCATAATCGGTTTTTTCCCCATTACTGGTTCATTTTCCCCATAACTGGGTTTATTATATTCAAAAACGGCTTTTTCCCCACAAACTGGCTTCATTTTCCCCATAATCAGTCTTTTTTCTCCCAAACTGTGTTAATTCCTCCCAAAATCTGAAATGACTGTTCGTCAGGGAGGCTAGAAGAAGACTGCCGGGATGTCTTTAGAACCGCGGGCAGAGGCAGCTTTCCGACCGGCTTCAGTTTAGAGAGCTAGCCGGTAAGAGAAGGCGCTGTCTCCGGACCAACGTAATGTTTACACTGGAAAACAGGGATCCCTCGTCCTTGAAGCACGAGCAGATCATCTGATAATTTTCCCTTTAATTACATTGTTAGAAGATGAAAAGTCATGCTAAAACAATTTTCATAAATAGCAGGTTTCTAAGAGAGAAAGATTTTAGACTCATGTGCATGCGCTGTGATGTGATGCTAGATATCTGAAATGACTGCTCCTCAGAGCGGCAAGGAGCAGACAGCCGAGATGTCTGTGAAACCGCGGCCAGAGACAGCTTTCTGAGCGGTTTCAGTTTAGAGAGCCAGCCGGCAAGAGAAGGCGCTGTCTCCGGACCAACGTAATGTTTGCAGCCGGAATGTGTTGTGAAAGCCGGGGAAACACTGTGAAGGCTGCTCAAGAAAGCAGGAGCAGATCCTCTCTTTGCCTGTATTTGTCAGCCTTCGAGAGAGGAATACCCTGCCGCTAAAATGCTTTCTCTTCTAGCAGCGATTCATGGAAGAACATTCTGTGATTCTTTAAAATCAAGGGGTTAGTTTCTGCTCTCCTTTGGAGAAACACAAAACCGTGCCGTTCAGAGAATGTGCTGTGGATTCCCTGCCTGCTGTTTCAGTAGAAAGAGTTTGCAGAGGCTGATGAGACTACACAGGAAAACAGGGATCCCTCGTCCTTGAAGCACGAGCAGATCATCTGATAATTTTCCCTTTAATTACATTGTTAGAAGATGAACAGTCATGCTAAAACAATTTTCATAAATAGCAAGTTTCTAAGAGAGAAAGATTTTAGACTCATGTGCATGCGCTGTGATGTGATGCTAGATATCTGAAATGACTGCTCCTCAGAGAGGCAGGGAGCAGACAGCCGAGATGTCTGTGAAACCGCGGCCAGAGACAGCTTTCTGAGCGGTTTCAGTTTAGAGAGCCAGCCGGCAAGGGAAGGCACTGTCTCCCGAACAACGTAATGTTTGCAGCTGAAGCCTACTGTGAAAGCCGGGGCTACAGTGTGAAGGCTGCGCAAGAAAGCAAAAGCAGCTCGACTGTTTGCCTGTATTTGTCAGCCTTCGAGAGAGGAATAGCCTGCCGCTAAAATGCTTTCTCTTCTAGCAGCGATTCAGGGAAGAACATTCCAGGATTCTTTAAAATCAAGGGGTTAGTTTCTGCTCTCTTTTGGAGAAACACAAAACCGTGCCGTTCAGAGAATGTGCTGTGGATTCCCTGCCTGCTGTTTCAGTAGAGTTTGCAGAGGCTGATGAGACTACACTGGAAAACAGGGATCCCTCGGCCTTGAAGCACGAGCAGATCATCTGATAATTTTCCCTTTAATTACATTGTTAGAAGATGAAAAGTCATGCTAAAACAATTTTCATAAATAGCAGGTTTCTTAGAGAGAAAGATTTTAGACTCATGTGCATGCGCTGTGATGTGATGCTAGATATCTGAAATGACTGCTCCTCAGAGCGGCAAGGAGCAGACAGCCGAGATGTCTGTGAAACCGCGGCCAGAGACAGCTTTCTGAGCGGTTTCAGTTTAGAGAGCCAGCCGGCAAGAGAAGGCGCTGTCTCCGGACCAACGTAATGTTTGCAGCCGGAATGTGTTGTGAAAGCCGGGGAAACACTGTGAAGGCTGCTCAAGAAAGCAGGAGCAGATCCTCTCTTTGCCTGTATTTGTCAGCCTTCGAGAGAGGAATACCCTGCCGCTAAAATGCTTTCTCTTCTAGCAGCGATTCATGGAAGAACATTCTGTGATTCTTTAAAATCAAGGGGTTAGTTTCTGCTCTCCTTTGGAGAAACACAAAACCGTGCCGTTCAGAGAATGTGCTGTGGATTCCCTGCCTGCTATTTCAGTAGAAAGAGTTTGCAGAGGCTGATGAGACTACACTGGAAAACAGGGATCCCTCGTCCTTGAAGCACGAGCAGATCATCTGATAATTTTCCCTTTAATTACATTGTTAGAAGATGAAAAGTCATGCTAAAACAATTTTCATAAATAGCAAGTTCCTAAGAGAGAAAGATTTTAGACTCATGTGCATGCGCTGTGATGTGATGCTAGATATCTGAAATGACTGCTCCTCAGAGAGGCAAGGAGCAGACAGCCGAGATGTCTGTGAAACCGCAGCCAGAGACAGCTTTCTGAGCGGTTTCAGTTTAGAGAGCCAGCCGGCAAGAGAAGGCGCTGTCTCCGGACCAACGTAATGTTTGCAGCCGGAATGTGGTGTGAAAGCCGGGGAAACACTGTGAAGGCTGCTCAAGAAAGCAGGAGCAGATCCTCTCTTTGCCTGTATTTGTAAGCATTCGAGAGAGGAATACCCTGCCGGTAAAAAGCTTTCTCTTTGGCAGCTATTCATGGAAGGAAATTCCAGGATTCTTTAAAATCAAGGGGTTAGTTTTTGAGATAAATGAACCCATTTTTGGGGGGGGGGGGGGGGTAAAAGGATTTTTGAGAAAGTGAACACAGTAATTGGGAATAAACCCTGATTATGGGGAAAATGAACCCAGTGTGGAGTGGAAATAGAAGCTTTTGTGGAAAATGAACCGTTTTAGGAGGGGAAAACCTGATTTGTGTGAATATGCACCCAGTTTTGGGGGAAAAATAGGATTTTGGGGAAAATGAACCCGGTTTGGGAGGAAAAAATCTGATTTTGGGGGAAATGAATCCAGTTTTGGGAGGGAAATAATGATTTTGGTGAAATTTTTGGTGCAATTTTTGGTGAATTTTTGATTTTTTTCCCCCAAAATCTTCTATTTCCTCTGAAACACTGGGTTCATTTTCCCCAAAATCAGTTTTTTTCCCCATTACTGGGTTCATTTTCCCCAAAATAATTTTTTTCCCAAAACTGATTTCATTTTCCCCAAAATAATTTTTTCCCCAAAACTGGGTTCATTTTTCCCATAATCGGGTTTTTTTCCTCCCAAACGGGGTTCATTTTCCCCAAAATTCGGGTTTTTTACCCAATTACTGGGTTCATTTTCCCAAAAATAAATTTTTTTTCCCCAAATTGGGTTCATTTTCCTTAAAAACGGGTTTTTTACCCAAAACTGGGTTCATTTTCTGCATAAATAGCTTTTATCCTCCGAAACTATATTCATTTTCCACAAAATCCTTATTTCCCCCCAAAACTGGATGCTTTTTCTCCAAAATCAGGTGTTCCCCTCCAAACAGTGTTCATTTTCCCCAAAATCTTCTATTTCCACTCCACACTGGGTTCATTTTACCCAAAATCAGGATTTTTTCTCCATTACTGGGTTCATTTTCCCCAAAATAATTTTTTCCCCCAAAACTGGGTTCATTTTCCCCAAATCCGGGGTTTTCCCCCAAAACTGGGTTCATTTTCCCCAAAATCATTTTTTTTCCCCCATTACTGGGTTCATTTTCCCCAAAATAATTTTTTTCCCAAAACTGATTTCATTTTCCTCAAAATAATTTTTTCCCCAAAACTGGGTTCATTTTTCCCATAATCGGGTTTTTTTCCTCCCAAACGGGGTTCATTTTCCCCAAAATTCGGGTTTTTTACCCAATTACTGGGTTCATTTTCCCAAAAATAATTTTTTTTCCCCAAAATTGGGTTCATTTTCCTTAAAAACGGGTTTTTTACCCAAAACTGGGTTCATTTTCTGCATAAATAGTTTTTATCCTCCGAAACTATATTCATTTTCCACAAAATCCTTATTTCCCCCCAAAACTGGATGCTTTTTCTCCAAAATCAGGTGTTCCCCTCCAAACAGTGTTCATTTTCTCCAAAATCTTCTATTTCCACTCCACACTGGGTTCATTTTACCCAAAATCCTTTTTCTCCCCCAAAAACTGGGTACATTTTCACACAAATCAGGTTTTCCCCTCCAAACTGATTTCATTTTCCCCAAAATCTTCAATTTCCACTCCACACTGGGTTCATTTTCCCCAAAATCAGGATTTTTTCTCCATTACTGGGTTCATTTTCCCCAAAATCATTTTTTCCCCCAAAACTGTGTTCATTTTCCCCAAAATATGTTTTTTTTCCACCAAAACTGGGTTTATTTCCCTAAATATTGGGTTTTCCCCACCAAATTGTGTTCATTTTCTCCAAAACCTGGTTGTTTTCGAGAAGCCCCAATTACTGGCTTTATTTCCCAAAACATTTTTTTTTCCCTCAAAACTGGGTTCATTTTAATCAAAAACGGGTTATCCCCTCCAAACTGGGTTAATTTTCCCCATAATCAGCTTCTTTCTTCCTAAACTGGGTTCATTTTCCCCAAAATCCTTTTTTTCCACAAAACACTGGGTGCATTTTCACACAAATCTAGTTTTCCCCTCCAGTGTTCATTTTCCCCAAAACCAGGTTTTTTTCCCCTCCAGTGTTCATTTTCCCCAAAATCGGATTTTTTCCTCCCAAACTGAGTTGATTTTACCCAAAGTCGGTTTTTTTACAGCAAAAGTCGGTTCATTTCTCTACAAGTCTTCCCCCCCCCCAACTCTGCTGATTTTCCCCAAAATTCGGTTTTTTTTACCCAATTACTGCGTTCATTTCCCCAAAATAATTTTTTCCCCAAAAACTGGGTTCATTTTCCTTAAAAATGGATTTTTCCCCCAAAACTGTGTTCATTTTCCGTATAATCAGAATTTTTCCTCCGAAACTAGGTTCATTTTCCGCAAAATCCCTATTAACCCCCAAAACTGGGTACATTTTCACACAAATCAGGTTGTCCCGTCCAAACTGATTTCATTTTCCTCAAAACCTTCTATTTCCACTCCGCACTTGGTTCATTTTCCCCAAAATCAGGATTTTTCCCCATTACTGGGTTCATTTTCTCCAAAATCAGGGGGTTTTCTCACAAAGTGGGTTAATTTTTCCAAAAATCATTTTTTTACCCCAAAACTGGGTTCATTTTCCCCAAAATATGTTTTTTCCACCAAAACTGGGTTTATTTCCCTACATATTAGGTTTTCCCCAACAAACTGTGTTCATTTTCCCCAAAATCCGGGTTTTTTACCCGATCACTGGGTTCATTTTCCCCAAAATCATTTTTTTCCCCAAAACTGGGTTCATTTTCCTTGAAAACAGGTTTTTCCGCAAAACTGGGTTCATTTTCCACATAATCAGCTTTTTTCCTCCGAAAATAGGTTCATTTTACATAAAATCCTTATTTCCCCCCAAAACTCAGTTCATTTTCACAAAAATCAGGTTTTCCCCTCCTATCTGATTTCATTTTCCCCAAAATCTTCTATTTCCATTCCACACTGGGTTCATTTTCCCCAAAATCATTTTTTTCCCCATTACTGGGTTCATTTTCCCCAAAATCATTTTTCCCCCCCAAAACTCGGTCTATTTTCCCCAAAATATGTTTTTTTCCACCAAAAATGGGTTCACTTCCCTACAAATTTGGTTTTCCCTACCAAACTGGTTCCATTTTCCCCCAAATTAGAGTTTTTTACCCAATTACTGCGTTCATTTCCCCCAAAATCATTTTTCCCCCCAAAAGGGGTTCATTTTCCGCATAATCAGATTTTTTCCTCCAAAACTAGGTTCATTTTCCACAAAATCCTTCCCCCCCCCCCCAAAACTGGGTACATTTTCACACAAATCAGGTTGTCCCCTCCAAACTGATTTCATTTTCCTCAAAATATTCTATTTCCACTCCGCACTTGGTTCATTTTCCCCAAAATCAGGATTTTTCCCCATTACTGCATTCATTTTCCCCAAAATATATTTTTTCCACAAAACTGGGTTTATTTCCCTACAAATTGGGTTTTCCCCACCAGACTGGGTTCATTTTTCTCCAAAATCCGGGGTTTTTACCCAATTACTGGCTTTATTTCCACAAAATATTTTCCCCCCCCCAAACTGGGTTCATTTTCCCCATAATCAGCTTCTATCCTCCCAAACTGGGTTCATTTTCCCCAAAATAATCCTTTTTTTCTTCAAAACACTGGGTGCATTTTCACACAAATCAAGTTTTCCCCTCCAAACAGTGTTCATTTTCCCCAAAATCAGGTTTTTTCCCCATTACTGGGTTCATTTCCCCAAAATCGGGTTTTTTCCCCCAAAACTGGGTTCATTTTCCCCAAAATCGTTTTTTTCCCTCCCAAACTGGGTTGATTTTCCCCAAAGTTGTTTTTTTTCGAGCAAAACTCGGTTCATTTTCCTACAAGTTGGTCCCCCCCCCCCCAAACTCTGTTCATTTTCCAAAAAAATCGGGTTTTTTACCCGATTACTGGGTTCATTTTCCCCAAAATAATATTTTTCCCCCAAACTGGGTTCATTTTCCTTAAAAATGGATTTTTACCCCAAAACTGGGTTCATTTTCCGCATAATCAGCATTTTTTTTTACTCCAAAACTAGGTTCATTTTCCAGAAAATCCCTATTAACCCCCGAAACTGGGTACATTTTCACACAAATCAGGTTGTCCCCTCCAAACTGATTTCATTTTCCTCAAAATCTTCTATTTCCACTCCGCACTTGGTTCATTTTCCCCAAAATCAGGATTTTTCCCCATTACTGCGTTCATTTTCCCCAAAATATATTTTTTCCACAAAACTGGGTTTATTTCCCTACAAATTGGGTTTTCCCCACCAGACTGGGTTCATTTTTCTCCAAAATCCGGGGTTTTTACCCAATTACTGGCTTTATTTCCACAAAATATTTTTTCCCACCCAAACTGGGTTCATTTCCCCCATAATCAGCTTCTCTCCTCCCAAACTGGGTTCATTTTCCCCAACATAATTTTTTCCCCAAAAAAACTGGGTTCATTTTCCTCAAAATATGTTTTTTCCACCAAAAATGGGTTTATTTCCCTACATATCGGGTTTTCCCCACCAAATTGTGTTCATTTTCCCCAACATATGGATTTTTGAACCAGTTACTGGCTTTATTTCCCCAAAATCTTTTTTTTTTCCCCCAAAACTGGTTTCATTTTCCCCATAATCAGCTTCTTTCCTCCCAAACTGTGTTCATTTTCCCCAGAATCCGGATTTTCCAATTACTGGGTTCATTTCCCGAAAATTATTTTTTTTTCCCCCATAATTGGGGTAATTTGCCCCAAAATCGGATTTTTTCCTCCCTAACTGGGTTCATTTTCCCCAAAGTCAGTTTTTTTCCACCAAAACTCAGTTCATTTCCCGAATTTTGTGGAAAATGAACCCAGTTTCAGAGGGAAAAACTGATTATGCAGAAAATGAACCCAGTTTTGGGGAAAACAATTATTTTGGAGAAAACGAACCCAGTAATTGGGTAAAAAAACCGAATTTTGGGGAAAATGAACAAAGTTTGGGGGGGAAAAACAACTTCTAGGGAAATGAACCGAGTCTTGGTGGAAAAAAACCCGAATTTAGGGAAAATGGACCCAGTTTTGGGGAAAAAATCTGTTTTTGGGGAAAATGAACCAAGTGTGGAGTGGAAATAGAAGATTTTGGGGAAAATGAATACTGTTTTGAGGGGAAAACCTGATTTGTGTGAAAATAAACCCAGTTTTGGGGGGAAATAAGGATTTTGTGGAAAATGAACCTAGTTTCGGAGGAAAAATGCTGATTATGCGGAAAATGAACCCAGTTTTGGGGAAAAAAAATATTTTGGGAAAATGAACCCAGTAATTGGGTTAAAAAATTCGAATTTTGGGGAAAATGAACAAAGTTTTGGGCGGAGGAAACCAACTTGAAGGGAAATGAACCGAGTTTGGGAGGAAAGAAGCTGATTATGGTGAAAATTAACCCAGTTTGGGGGGGAAAAACCTGATTTGTATGAAAATGCATCCAGTTTGGGGGGGGGGGGGGGGGAGGGGCGAAGTGATTTTGGGGAAAATTAACCCAGTAATTTTGTAAAAAACCCTAATTTGGGGGAAAATGAACACAGTTTGGGGGGAAAACCCAACTTGTAGGTAAATGGTCTCTGTTTTGGTGGAAAAAAATCGATTTTGGGGAAAATGAAGAGTGCTTTGGGAAAAAATTAGTTTGGGGAAATGAACCCAGTAATTGGGAAATAAACCCGGATTTGGGGGAAAATGAAATCAGTTTGGAGGGGAAAATCTCATTGGTGTGAAAATGCAGCCAGTTTTTTTTTTGGGGGGGGGGGGAGGGGGGAAACGATTTCGGGAAAATGAACTCAGTTTTGGTGGAAAAAACCCGATTTTGGGGAAATGAATCCAGTAATGGGGAAAAAAATGATTTTGGGGAAAATAAACCCAGTGTGGAGTGGAAATAGAAGATTTTTGGAAAATGTAATCAGTTTGGAGGGGAAAACCTGATTTGTGTGAAAATGCACCCAGTTTTTGTGGGAAAAAAAAGGATTTTGGGGAAAATGAACCCAATTTGGGAGGAAAAAAACCCGATTTTGGGGAAAATGAATCCAGTCGGGGGGAGAAAGAAAACCCTCATTTTCCACAAAATATGTTTTATTCCAGCAAAACAGGGTTCATTTCCCTACAATTTCATTTTCCACAGAATCTGTTTCTTTCCACCTTAACTGTGTTCCTTTCCCTACAAAATGGGTTTTCCCCCCCAAACTCTGTTCATTTTCCCCATAATCGGTTTTTTCCCCATTACTGGTTCATTTTCCCCATAACTGGGTTTATTATATTCAAAAACGGCTTTTTCCCCACAAACTGGCTTCATTTTCCCCATAATCAGTCTTTTTTCTCCCAAACTGTGTTAATTCCTCCCAAAATCTGAAATGACTGTTCGTCAGGGAGGCAAGCAGCAGACCGCCGGGATGTCTTTAGAACCGCGGGCAGAGGCAGCTTTCCGACCGGCTTCAGTTTAGAGAGCTAGCCGGTAAGAGAAGGCACTGTCTCCCGAACAACGTAATGTTTGCAGCTGAAGCCTACTGTGAAAGCCGGGGCTACACTGTGAAGGCTGCGCAAGAAAGCAAAAGCAGCTCGACTGTTTGCCTGTATTTGTCAGCCTTCGAGAGAGGAATAGCCTGCCGCTAAAATGCTTTCTCTTCTAGCAGCGATTCATGGAAGAACATTCCAGGATCCTTTAAAATCAAGGGGTTAGTTTCTGCTCTCCTTTGGAGAAACACAAAACCGTGCCGTTCAGAGAATGTGCTTGGATTCCCTGCCTGCTGTTTCAGTAGAAAGAGTTTGCAGAGGCTGATGAGACTACACTGGAAAACAGGGATCCCTCGTCCTTGAAGCACGAGCAGATCATCTGATAATATTCCCTTTAATTACATTGTTAGAAGATGAAAAGTCATGCTAAAACAATTTTCATAAATAGCAAGTTTCTAAGAGAGAAAGATTTTAGACTCATGTGCATGCGCTGTGATGTGATGCTAGATATCTGAAATGACTGCTCCTCAGAGCGGCAAGGAGCAGACAGCCGAGATGTCTGTGAAACCGCGGCCAGAGACAGCTTTCTGAGCGGTTTCTGTTTAGAGAGCCAGCCGGCAAGAGAAGGCGCTGTCTCCGGACCAACGTAATGTTTGCAGCCGGAATGTGGTGTGAAAGCCGGGGAAACACTGTGAAGGCTGCTCAAGAAAGCAGGAGCAGATCCTCTCTTTGCCTGTATTTGTAAGCCTTCGAGAGAGGAATACCCTGCCGGTAAAAAGCTTTCTCTTCTGGCAGCTATTCATGGAAGGAAATTCCAGGATTCTTTAAATTCAAAGGGTTAGTTTCTGCACTCCCTTGGAGGAAAAACAAAACCGTGCAGTTCAGAGAATGTGTGTGAATTCGCTGCCGGCTGTTGTAACACGTTTCAGCAGAAACAGTTTGCAGAGGCTGAAGGGAATGGACAGGAAAAAAGGGATCTCTCGTCCTTGAACACGAACAGATCATCCGATTATTTGTCTTTTAAATACATTGTTAGGAGATTAGATGTCATGCTAAAACATTTCCAAAATAGAAAATTCGGGGGTGGGTAAGAGGCAAGACTTTAGACTGCTGTGGACGCGCTTTAATATGCTGCTAGAAATCGGAAAAAACTGTTCGTCAGGGAGGCAAGCAGCAGACCGCCGGGATGTCTGTAGAACCGCGGCGAGAGGCAGCTTTCCGACCGGCTTCAGTTTAGAGAGCTAGCCGGTAAGAGAAGGCACTGTCTCCCGAACAACGTAATATTTGCAGCTGAAGCCTACTGTGAAAGCCGGGCCTACACTGTGAAGGCTGCGCAAGAAAGCAAAAGCAGCTCGACTGTTTGCCTGTATTTGTCAGCCTTTGAGAGAGGAATAGCCTGCCGCTAAAATGCTTTCTCTTCTAGCAGCGATTCATGGAAGAACATTCTGTGATTCTTTAAAATCAAGGTGTTAGTTTCTGCTCTCCTTTGGAGAAACACAAAACCGTGCCGTTCAGAGAATGTGCTGTGGATTCCCTGCCTGCTGTTTCAGTAGAAAGAGTTTGCAGAGGCTGATGAGACTACACTGGAAAACAGGGATCCCTCGTCCTTGAAGCACGAGCAGATCATCTGATAATATTCCCTTTAATTACATTGTTAGAAGATGAAAAGTCATGCTAAAACAATTTTCATAAATAGCAAGTTTCTAAGAGAGAAAGATTTTAGACTCATGTGCATGCGCTGTGATGTGATGCTAGATATCTGAAATGACTGCTCCTCAGAGCGGCAAGGAGCAGACAGCCGAGATGTCTGTGAAACCGCGGCCAGAGACAGCTTTCTGAGCGGTTTCTGTTTAGAGAGCCAGCCGGCAAGAGAAGGCGCTGTCTCCGGACCAACGTAATGTTTGCAGCCGGAATGTGGTGTGAAAGCCGGGGAAACACTGTGAAGGCTGCTCAAGAAAGCAGGAGCAGATCCTCTCTTTGCCTGTATTTGTAAGCCTTCGAGAGAGGAATACCCTGCCGGTAAAAAGCTTTCTCTTCTGGCAGCTATTCATGGAAGGAAATTCCAGGATTCTTTAAATTCAAAGGGTTAGTTTCTGCACTCCCTTGGAGGAAAAACAAAACCGTGCAGTTCAGAGAATGTGTGTGAATTCGCTGCCGGCTGTTGTAACACGTTTCAGCAGAAACAGTTTGCAGAGGCTGAAGGGAATGGACAGGAAAAAAGGGATCTCTCGTCCTTGAACACGAACAGATCATCCGATTATTTGTCTTTTAAATACATTGTTAGGAGATTAGATGTCATGCTAAAACATTTCCAAAATAGAAAATTCGGGGGTGGGTAAGAGGCAAGACTTTAGACTGCTGTGGACGCGCTTTAATATGCTGCTAGAAATCGGAAAAAACTGTTCGTCAGGGAGGCAAGCAGCAGACCGCCGGGATGTCTGTAGAACCGCGGCGAGAGGCAGCTTTCCGACCGGCTTCAGTTTAGAGAGCTAGCCGGTAAGAGAAGGCACTGTCTCCCGAACAACGTAATATTTGCAGCTGAAGCCTACTGTGAAAGCCGGGGCTACACTGTGAAGGCTGCGCAAGAAAGCAAAAGCAGCTCGACTGTTAGCCTGTATTTGTCAGCCTTCGAGAGAGGAATAGCCTGCCGCTAAAATGCTTTCTCTTCTAGCAGCGATTCATGGAAGAACATTCTGTGATTCTTTAAAATCAAGGTGTTAGTTTCTGCTCTCCTTTGGAGAAACACAAAACCGTGCCGTTCAGAGAATGTGCTTGGATTCCCTGCCTGCTGTTTCAGTAGAAAGAGTTTGCAGAGGCTGATGAGACTACACTGGAAAACAGGGATCCCTCGTCCTTGAAGCACGAGCAGATCATCTGATAATATTCCCTTTAATTACATTGTTAGAAGATGAAAAGTCATGCTAAAACAATTTTCATAAATAGCAAGTTTCTAAGAGAGAAAGATTTTAGACTCATGTGCATGCGCTGTGATGTGATGCTAGATATCTGAAATGACTGCTCCTCAGAGCGGCAAGGAGCAGACAGCCGAGATGTCTGTGAAACCGCGGCCAGAGACAGCTTTCTGAGCGGTTTCAGTTTAGAGAGCCAGCCGGCAAGAGAAGGCGCTGTCTCCGGACCAACGTAATGTTTGCAGCCGGAATGTGGTGAGAAAGCCGGGGAAACACTGTGAAGGCTGCTCAAGAAAGCAGGAGCAGATCCTCTCTTTGCCTGTATTTGTAAGCCTTCGAGAGAGGAATACCCTGCCAGTAAAAAGCTTTCTCTTTGGCAGCTATTCATGGAAGGAAATTCCAGGATTCTTTAAAATCAAGGGGTTAGTTTTTGAGATAAATGAACCCATTTTTGAGGGGGGGGGGGGGGGGGGGGGGTAAAAGGATTTTTGAGAAAGTGAACACAGTAATTGGGAATAAACCCTGATTATGAGGAAAATGAACCCAGTGTGGAGTGGAAATAGAAGCTTTTGTGGAAAATGAACCGTTTTAGGAGGGGAAAACCTGATTTGTGTGAATATGCACCCAGTTTTGGGGGAAAAATAGGATTTTGGGGAAAATGAACCCGGTTTAGGAGGAAAAAAATCTGATTTTGGGGAAATGAATCCAGTTTTGGGAGGGAAATAATGATTTTGGTGAAATTTTTGGTGTAATTTTTGGTGAATTTTTGATTTTTTTCCCCAAAATCTTCTATTTCCTCAGAAACACTGGGTTCATTTTCCCCAAAATCAGTTTTTTTTCCCCATTACTGGGTTCATTTTCCCCAAAATAATTTTTTTCCCAAAACTGATTTCATTTTCCCCAAAATAATTTTTTCCCCAAAACTGGGTTCATTTTTCCCATAATCGGGTTTTTTTCCTCCCAAACGGGGTTCATTTTCCCCATAATTCGGGTTTTTTACCCAATTACTGGGTTCATTTTCCCAAAAATAAATTTTTTTTCCCCAAATTGGGTTCATTTTCCTTTAAAACGGGTTTTTTACCCAAAACTGGGTTCATTTTCTGCATAAATAGCTTTTATCCTCCGAAACTATATTCATTTTCCACAAAATCCTTATTTCCCCCCAAAACTGGATGCTTTTTCTCCAAAATCAGGTGTTCCCCTCCAAACTGATTTCATTTTCCCCAAAATCTTCTATTTCCACTCCACACTGGGTTCATTTTCCCCAAAATCAGGATTTTTTCTCCATTACTGGGTTCATTTTCCCCAAAATCATTTTTTCCCCCAAAACTGTTTTCATTTTCCCCAAATCCGGGGTTTTCCTCCAAAACTGGGTTCATTTTCCCCAAAATCATTTTTTTTTCCCCATTACTGGGTTCATTTTCCCCAAATCCGGGGTTTTCCCCCAAAACTGGGTTCATTTTCCCTAAAATCATTTTTTTTCCCCCATTACTGGGTTCATTTTCCCCAAAATATTTTTTTCCCAAAACTGATTTCATTTTCCTCAAAATAGTTTTTTCCCCAAAACTGGGTTCATTTTTCCCATAATCGGGTTTTTTTCCTCCCAAACGGGGTTCATTTTCCCCAAAATTCGGTTTTTTTTACCCAATTACTGGGTTCATTTTCTTTAAAAACGGGTTTTTTACCCAAAACTGGGTTCATTTTCTGCATAAATAGTTTTTATCCTCCGAAACTATATTCATTTTCCACAAAATCCTTATTTCCCCCCAAAACTGGATGCTTTTTCTCCAAAATCAGGTGTTCCCCTCCAAACAGTGTTCATTTTCTCCAAAATCTTCTATTTCCACTCCACACTGGGTTCATTTTACCCAAAATCCTTTTTCTCCCCCAAAAACTGGGTACATTTTCACACAAATCAGGTTTTCCCCTCCAAACTGATTTCATTTTCCCCAAAATCTTCAATTTCCACTCCACACTGGGTTCATTTTCCCCAAAATCAGGATTTTTTTCTCCATTGCTGGGTTCATTTTCCCCAAAATCATTTTTTCCCCCAAAACTGTGTTCATTTTCCCCAAAATATGTTTTTTTTTCCACCAAAACTGGGTTTATTTCCCTAAATATTGGGTTTTCCCCACCAAATTGTGTTCATTTTCTCCAAAACCTGGTTGTTTTGGAGAAGCCCCAATTACTGGCTTTATTTCCCAAAACATTTTTTTTTCCCTCAAAACTGGGTTCATTTTAATCAAAAACGGGTTATCCCCTCCAAACTGGGTTAATTTTCCCCATAATCAGCTTCTTTCTTCCTAAACTGGGTTCATTTTCCCCAAAATCCTTTTTTTCCACAAAACACTGGGTGCATTTTCACACAAATCTAGTTTTCCCCTCCAGTGTTCATTTTCCCCAAAACCAGGTTTTTTTCCCCTCCAGTGTTCATTTTCCCCAAAATCGGATTTTTTCCTCCCAAACTGAGTTGATTTTACCCAAAGTCGGTTTTTTTACAGCAAAAGTCGGTTCATTTCTCTACAAGTCTTCCCCCCCCCCCAACTCTGCTGATTTTCCCCAAAATTCGGGTTTTTTTTACCCAATTACTGCGTTCATTTCCCCAAAATAATTTTTCCCCAAAAACTGGGTTCATTTTCCTCAAAAATGGATTTTTCCCCCCAAAACTGTGTTCATTTTCCGTATAATCAGAATTTTTCCTCCGAAACTAGGTTCATTTTCCGCAAAATCCCTATTAACCCCCAAAACTGGGTACATTTTCACACAAATCAGGTTGTCCCGTCCAAACTGATTTCATTTTCCTCAAAACCTTCTATTTCCACTCCGCACTTGGTTCATTTTCCCCAAAATCAGGATTTTTCCCCATTACTGGGTTCATTTTCTCCAAAATCAGGGGTTTTTCTCACAAAGTGGGTTAATTTTTCCAAAAATCATTTTTTTACCCCAAAACTGGGTTCATTTTCCCCAAAATATGTTTTTTCCACCAAAACTGGGTTTATTTCCCTACATATTAGGTTTTCCCCCCCAAACTGTGTTCATTTTCCCCAAAATCCGGGTTTTTTACCCGATCACTGGGTTCATTTTCCCCAAAATCATTTTTTTCCCCAAAACTGGGTTCATTTTCCACATAATCAGCTTTTTTCCTCCGAAAATAGGTTCATTTTACATAAAATCCTTATTTCCCCCCAAAACTCAGTTCATTTTCACAAAAATCAGGTTTTCCCCTCCTATCTGATTTCATTTTCCCCAAAATCTTCTATTTCCATTCCACACTGGGTTCATTTTCCCCAAAATCATTTTTTTCCCCATTACTGGGTTCATTTTCCCCAAAATCATTTTTTCCCCCCAAAACTGTGTCCATTTCCTCCAAAATATGTTTTTTTCCACCAAAAATGGGTTCACTTCCCTACAAATTTGGTTTTCCCTACCAAACTGGTTCCATTTTCCCCCAAATTAGAGTTTTTTACCCAATTACTGCGTTCATTTGCCCCAAAATCATTTTTCCCCCCAAAAGGGGTTCATTTTCCGCATAATCAGATTTTTTCCTACAAAACTAGGTTCATTTTCCACAAAATCCTTCCCCCCCCCCCAAAACTGGGTACATTTTCACACAAATCAGGTTGTCCCCTCTAAACTGATTTCATTTTCCTCAAAATATTCTATTTCCACTCCGCACTTGGTTCATTTTCCCCAAAATCAGGATTTTTCCCCATTACTGCGTTCATTTTCCCCAAAATATATTTTTTCCACAAAACTGGGTTTATTTCCCTACAAATTCGGTTTTCCCCACCAGACTGGGTTCATTTTTCTTCAAAATCCGGGGTTTTTACCCAATTACTGGCTTTATTTCCACAAAATAATTTCCCCCCCCAAACTGGGTTCATTTCCCCCATAATCAGCTTCTCTCCTCCCAAACTGGGTTCATTTTCCCCAAAATAATTTTTTCCCCAAAAAAACTGGGTTCATTTTCCTCAAAATATGTTTTTTCCACCAAAAATGGGTTTATTTCCCTACATATCGGTTTTTCCCCACCAAATTGTGTTCATTTTCCCCAACATATGGATTTTTGAACCAGTTACTGGCTTTATTTCCCCAAAATCTTTTTTTTTTCCTTCAAAACTGGGTTCATTTTCACCAAATATGTTTTTTTCCCCCAAAACTGGTTTCATTTTCCCCATAATCAGCTTCTTTCCTCCCAAACTGTGTTCATTTTCCCCAGAATCCGGGTTTTCCAATTACTGGGTTCATTTCCCGACAATTATTTTTTTTTCCCCCATAATTGGGGTAATTTGCCCCAAAATCGGATTTTTTCCTCCCTAACTGGGTTCATTTTCCCCAAAGTCAGTTTTTTTCCACCAAAACTCAGTTCATTTCCCGAATTTTGTGGAAAATGAACCCAGTTTCAGAGGGAAAAACTGATTATGCAGAAAATGAACCCAGTTTTGGGGAAAACAATTATTTTGGAGAAAACGAACCCAGTAATTGGGTAAAAAAAACCGAATTTTGGGGAAAATGAACAAAGTTTGGGGGGGAAAAACCAACTTCTAGGGAAATGAACCGAGTTTTGGTGGAAAAATCCCGAATTTAGGGAAAATGGACCCAGTTTTGGGGGAAAAATCTGTTTTTGGGGAAAATGAACCAAGTGTGGAGTGGAAATAGAAGATTTTGGGGAAAATGAATACTGTTTTGAGGGGAAAACCTGATTTGTGTGAAAATAAACCCTATTTTGGGGGGAAATAAGGATTTTGTGGAAAATGAACCTAGTTTCGGAGGAAAAATGCTGATTATGCGGAAAATGAACCCAGTTTTGGCAGAAAAACCCGTTTTTAAGGAAAATGAACCCAGTTTTGGGGAAAAAAAATATTTTGGGAAAATGAACCCAGTAATTGGGTTAAAAAAATCGAATTTTGGGGAAAATGAACAAAGTTTTGGGCGGAGGAAACCAACTTGTAGGGAAATGAACCGAGTTTGGGAGGAAAGAAGCTGATTATGGTGAAAATTAACCCAGTTTTGGGGGAAAAAACCTGATTTGTATGAAAATGCATCCAGTTTGGGGGGGGGGGGGCGAAGTGATTTTGGGGAAAATTAACCCAGTAATTTTGTAAAATTTTGTAAAAAACCCTAATTTGGGGGAAAATGAACACAGTTTGGGGGGAAAACCCAACTTGTAGGTAAATGGTCTCTGTTTTGGTGGAAAAAAATCGATTTTGGGGAAAATGAACAGTGCTTTGGGAAAAAATTATTTTGGGGAAATGAACCCAGTAATTGGGAAATAAACCCGGATTTGGGGGAAAATGAAATCAGTTTGGAGGGGAAAATCTCATTTGTGTGAAAATGCAGCCAGTTTTTTTTTGGGGGGGGGGGGGGGAGGGGGGGAAACGATTTCGGGAAAATGAACTCAGTTTTGGTGGAGAAAAACCGATTTTGGGGAAATGAATCCAGTAATGGGGAAAAAAATGATTTTGGGGAAAATAAACCCAGTGTGGAGTGGAAATAGAAGATTTTTGGAAAATGTAATCAGTTTGGAGGGGAAAACCTGATTTGTGTGAAAATGCACCCAGTTTTTGTGGGAAAAAAAGGATTTTGGGGAAAATGAACCCAATTTGGGAGGAAAAAAAACCCGATTTTGGGGAAAATGAATCCAGTCGGGGGGAGAAAAAAACCCTCATTTTCCACAAAATATGTTTTATTCCAGCAAATCTGGGTTCATTTCCCTACAATTTCATTTTCCACAGAATCTGTTTCTTTCCACCTTAACTGTGTTTCTTTCCCTACAAAATGGGTTTTCCCCCCCCAAACTCTGTTCATTTTCCCCATAATCGGTTTTTTCCCCATTACTGGTTCATTTTCCCCATAACTGGGTTTATTATATTCAAAAACGGCTTTTTCCCCACAAACTGGCTTCATTTTCCCCATAATCAGTTTTTTTTCTCCCAAACTGGGTTAATTCCTCCCAAAATCTGAAATGACTGTTCGTCAGGGAGGCAAGAAGAAGACCGCCGGGATGTCTTTAGAACCGCGGGCAGAGACAGCTTTCTGAGCGGTTTCAGTTTAGAGAGCCAGCCAGCAAGAAAGGCGCTGTCTCCGGACCAACGTAATGTTTGCAGCCGGAATGTGGTGTGAAAGCCGGGGAAACACTGTGAAGGCTGCTCAAGAAAGCAGGAGCAGATCCTCACTTTGCCTGTATTTGTAAGCCTTCGAGAGAGGAATACCCTGCCGGTAAAAAGCTTTCTCTTCTGGCAGCTATTCATGGAAGGAAATTCCAGGATTCTTTAAATTCAAAGGGTTAGTTTCTGCACTCCCTTGGAGGAAAAACAAAACCGTGCAGTCAGAGAATGTGTGTGAATTCGCTGCCGGCTGTTGTAACAAGTTTCAGCAGAAACAGTTTGCCGAGGCTGAAGGGAATGGACAGGAAAAAAGGGATCTCTCGTCCTTGAACACGAACAGATCATCCGATTATTTGTCTTTTAAATACATTGTTAGGAGATTAGATGTCATGCTAAAACATTTCCAAAATAGAAAATTCGGGGGTGGGTAGGAGGCAAGAGTTTAGACTGCTGTGGACGCGCTTTAATATGCTGCTAGAAATCGGAAAAGACTGTTCGTCAGGGAGGCAAGCAGCAGACCGCCGGGATGTCTGTAGAACCGCGGCGAGAGGCAGCTTTCCGACCGGCTTCAGTTTAGAGAGCTAGCCGGTAAGAGAAGGCACTGTCTCCCGAACAACGTAATGTTTGCAGCTGAAGCCTACTGTGAAAGCCGGGGCTACACTGTGAAGGCTGCGCAAGAAAGCAAAAGCAGCTCGACTCTTTGCCTGTATTTGTCAGCCTTCGAGAGAGGAATAGCCAGCCGCTAAAATGCTTTCTCTTCTAGCAGCGATTCATGGAAGAACATTCTGTGATTCTTTAAAATCAAGGGGTTAGTTTCTGCTCTCCTTTGGAGAAACACAAAACCGTGCCGTTCAGAGAATGTGCTGTGGATTCCCTGCCTGCTGTTTCAGTAGAAAGAGTTTGCAGAGGCTGATGAGACTACACTGGAAAACAGGGATCCCTCGTCCTTGAAGCACGAGCAGATCATCTGATAATATTCCCTTTAATTACATTGTTAGAAGATGAAAAGTCATGCTAAAACAATTTTCATAAATAGCAAGTTTCTAAGAGAGAAAGATTTTAGACTCATCTGCATGCGCTGTGATGTGATGCTAGATATCTGAAATGACTGCTCCTCAGAGAGGCAAGGAGCAGACAGCCGAGATGTCTGTGAAACCGCGGCCAGAGATAGCTTTCTGAGCGGTTTCAGTTTAGAGAGCCAGCCGGCAAGAAAGGCGCTGTCTCCGGACCAACGTAATGTTTGCAGCCGGAATGTGGTGTGAAAGCCGGGGAAACACTGTGAAGGCTGCTCAAGAAAGCAGGAGCAGATCCTCTCTTTGCCTGTATTTGTTAGCCTTCGAGTGAGGAATACCCTGCCGGTAAAAAGCTTTCTCTTCTTGCAGCTATTCATGGAAGGAAATTCCAGGATTCTTTAAAATCAAGGGGTTAGGTTTTGAAATAAATGAACCCATTTTTGAGGGGGGGGGGGGGGGGGTGGTAAAAGGATTTTTGAGAAAGTGAACACAGTAATTGGCAATAAACCCTGATTATGGGGAAAATGAACCCAGTGTGGAGTGGAAATAGAAGCTTTTGTGGAAAATGAACCGTTTTAGGAGGGGAAAACCTGATTTGTGTGAATATGCACCCTGTTTTGGGGGAAAAATAGGATTTTGGGGAAAATGAACCCGGTTTGGGAGGAAAAAATCTGATTTTGGGGGAAATTAATCCAGTTTTGGGAGGGAAATAATGATTTTGGTGAAATTTTTGGTGAATTTTTGATTTTTTTTCCCCAAAATCTTCTATTTCCTCTGAAACACTGGGTTCATTTTCCCCAAAATCAGGTTTTTTTCCCCATTACTGGGTTCATTTTCCCCAAAATAATTTTTTCCCCAAAACTGATTTCATTTTCCCCAAAATAATTTTTTCCCCAAAACTGGGTTCATTTTTCCCATAATCGGGTTTTTTCCCTCCCAAACGGGGTTCATTTTCCCCAAAATTCGGGTTTTTACCCAATTACTGGGTTCATTTTCCCAAAAATATTTTTTTTCCCAAAATTGGGTTCATTTTCTTTAAAAACGGGTTTTTTTACCCAAAACTGGGTTCATTTTCTGCATAAATAGCTTTTATCCTCCGGAACTATATTCATTTTCCACAAAATCCTTATTTCCCCCCAAAACTGGATGCTTTTTCTCCAAATCAGGTGTTCCCCTCCAAACTGATTTCATTTTCCCCAAAATCTTCTATTTCCACTCCACACTGGGTTCATTTTCCCCAAAATCAGGATTTTTTCTCCATTACTGGGTTCATTTTCCCCAAAATCATTTTTTCCCCCAAAACTGGGTTCATTTTCCCCAAATCCGGGGTTTTCCCCCAAAACTGGGTTCATTTTCCCCAAAATCATTTTTTTTTCCCCATTACTGGGTTCATTTTCCCCAAAATAATTTTTTCCCCAAAACTGATTTCATTTTCCCCAAAATAATTTTTTCCCCAAAACTGGGTTCATTTTTCCCATAATCGGGTTTTTTTCCTCCCAAACGGGGTTCATTTTCCCCAAAATTCGGGTTTTTTACCCAATTACTGGGTTCATTTTCCCAAAATAAATTTTTTTCCCCAAAATTGGGTTCATTTTCCTTAAAAACGGGTTTTTACCCAAAACTGGGTTCATTTTCTGCATAAATAGTTTTTATCCTCCGAAACTATATTCATTTTCCACAAAATCCTTATTTCCCCCCAAAACTGGATGCTTTTTCTCCAAAATCAGGTGTTCCCCTCCAAACAGTGTTCATTTTCTCCAAAATCTTCTATTTCCACTCCACACTGGGTTCATTTTACCCAAAATCCTTTTTCTCCCCCAAAAACTGGGTACATTTTCACACAAATCAGGTGTTCCCCTCCAAACTGATTTCATTTTCCCCAAAATCTTCAATTTCCACTCCACACTGGGTTCCTTTTCCCCAAAATCAGGATTTTTTCTCCATTACTGGGATCATTTTCCCCAAAACCATTTTTTCCCCCAAAACTGTGTTCATTTTCCCCAAAATATGGGTTTTTTCCACCAAAACTGGGTTTATTTCCCTAAATATTGGGTTTTCCCCACCAAATTCTGTTCATTTTCTCCAAAACCTGGTTGTTTTGGAGAAGCCCCAATTACTGGCTTTATATCCCAAAAATTTTTTTTTCCCTCAAAACTGGGTTCATTTTAAATCAAAAACGGGTTATCCCCTCCAAACTGGGTTAATTTTCCCCATAATCAGCTTCCTTCTTCCTAAACTGGGTTCATTTTCCCCAAAATCCTTTTTTTCCACAAAACACTGGGTGCATTTTCACACAAATCTAGTTTTCCCCTCCAGTGTTCATTTTCCCCAAAACCAGGTTTTTTTCCCCTCCAGTGTTCATTTGCCCCAAAATCGGATTTTTTCCTCCCAAACTGGGTTGATTTTCCCAAAGTCGGTTTTTTTACAGCAAAAGTCGGTTCATTTCTCTACAAGTCTTCCCCCCCCCCAACTCTGCTGATTTTCCCCAAAATTCGGGTTTTTTCTACCCAATTACTGCGTTCATTTTCCCCAAAATAATTTTTTCCCCAAAACCTGGGTTCATTTTCCTTAAAAACGTTTTTTTCCCCCAAAACTGTGTTCATTTTCCGTATAATCAGAATTTTTCCTCCGAAACTAGGTTCATTTTCCGCAAAATCCCTATTAACCCCCAAAACTGGGTACATTTTCACACAAATCAGGTTGTCCCGTCCAAACTGATTTCATTTTCCTCAAAACCTTCTATTTCCACTCCGCACTTGGTTCATTTTCCCCAAAATCAGGATTTTTCCCCATTACTGGGTTCATTTTCTCCAAAATCAGGGTTTTTTCTCACAAAGTGGGTTAATTTCTCCAAAAATCATTTTTTTACCCCAAAACTGGGTTCATTTTCCCCAAAATATGTTTTTTCCACCAAAACTGGGTTTATTTCCCTACATATTAGGTTTTCCCCAACAAACTGTGTTCATTTTCCCCAAAATCCGGGTTTTTTACCCGATCACTGGGTTCATTTTCCCCAAAATCATTTTTTTCCCCAAAACTGGGTTCATTTTCCTTGAAAACAGGTTTTTCTGCAAAACTGGGTTCATTTTCCACATAATCAGCTTTTTTCCTCCGAAAATAGGTTCATTTTACATAAAATCCTTATTTCCCCCCAAAACTCAGTTCATTTTCACAAAAATCAGGTTTTCCCCTCCTATCTGATTTCATTTTCCCCAAAATCTTCTATTCCATTCCACACTGGGTTCATTTTCCCCAAAATCATTTTTTTCCCCATTACTGGGTTCATTTTCCCCAAAATCATTTTTTCCCCCCAAAACTGTGTCCATTTTCCCCAAAATATGGTTTTTTCCAACAAAATGGGTTCACTTCCCTACAAATTTGGTTTTCCCTACCAAACTGGTTCCATTTTCCCCAAATTAGAGTTTTTTACCCAATTACTGCGTTCATTTCCCCCAAAATCATTTTTCCCCCCAAAAGGGGTTCATTTTCCGCATAATAAGATTTTTTTCCTCCAAAACTAGGTTCATTTTCCACAAAATCCTTCCCCCCCCCCCCAAAACTGGGTACATTTTCACACAAATCAGGTTGTCCCCTCTAAACTGATTTCATTTTCCTCAAAATATTCTATTTCCACTCCGCACTTGGTTCATTTTCCCCAAAATCAGGATTTTTCCCCATTACTGCGTTCATTTTCCCCAAAATATATTTTTTCCACAAAACTGGGTTTATTTCCCTACAAATTGGGTTTTCCCCACCAGACTGGGTTCATTTTTCTCCAAAATCCGGGGTTTTTACCCAATTACTGGCTTTATTTCCACAAAATATTTTCCCCCCCCCAAACTGGGTTCATTTTCCCCATAATCAGCTTCTCTCCTCCCAAACTGGGTTCATTTTCCCCAAAATAATTTTTTCCCCCAAAAAACTGGGTTCATTTTCCTCAAAATATGTTTTTTCCACCAAAAATGGGTTTATTTCCCTACATATTAGGTTTTCCCCAACAAACTGTGTTCATTTTCCCAAAATCCGGGTTTTTTACCCGATCAATGGGTTCATTTTCCCAAAATCATTTTTTTCCCCAAAACTGGGTTCATTTTCTTGAAAACAGGTTTTTCCGCAAAACTGGGTTCATTTTCCACATAATCAGCTTTTTTCCTCCGAAAATAGGTTCATTTTACATAAAATCCTTATTTCCCCTAAAACTCAGTTCATTTTCACAAAAATCAGGTTTTCCCCTCCTATCTGATTTCATTTTCCCCAAAATCTTCTATTTCCATTCCACACTGGGTTCATTTTCCCCAAAATCATTTTTTTCCCCATTACTGGGTTCATTTTCCCCAAAATCATTTTTTCCCCCCAAAACTGTGTCAATTTTCCCCAAAATATGGTTTTTTCCACCAAAATGGGTTCACTTCCCTACAAATTTGGTTTTCCCTACCAAACTGGTTCCATTTTCCCCCAAATTAGAGTTTTTACCCAATTACTGCGTTCATTTCCCCCAAAATCATTTTCCCCCCAAAAGGGGTTCATTTTCCGCATAATCAGATTTTTTCCTTCAAAACTAGGTTCATTTTCAACAAAATCCTCCCCCCCCCCCCCCAAAACTGGGTACATTTTCACACAAATCAGGTTGTCCCCTCCAAACTGATTTCATTTTCCTCAAAATATTCTATTTCCACTCCGCACTTGGTTCATTTTCCCCAAAATCAGGATTTTTCCCCATTACTGCGTTCATTTTCCCCAAAATATATTTTTTCCACAAAACTGGGTTTATTTCCCTACAAATTGGGTTTTCCCCACCAGACTGGGTTCATTTTTCTCCAAAATCCGGGGTTTTTACCCAATTCCTGGCTTTATTTCCACAAAATATTTTTTCCCCCCCCAAACTGGGTTCATTTTCCCCATAATCAGCTTCTCTCCTCCCAAACTGGGTTCATTTTCCCCAAAATCCTTTTTTTCTTCAAACACTGGGTGCATTTTCACACAAATCAAGTTTTCCCCTCCAAACAGTGTTCATTTTCCCAAAATCAGGTTTTTTCCCCATTACTGGGTTCATTTCCCCAAAATCGGGTTTTTTCCCCCAAAACTGGGTTCATTTTCCCCAAAATCGTTTTTTTCCCTCCTAAACTGGGTTGATTTTCCCCAAAGTTGGTTTTTTTCGAGCAAAACTCGGTTCATTTCCCTACAAGTTGGTTCCCCCCCCCCAAACTCTGTTCATTTTCCAAAAAAATCGGGTTTTTTACACGATTACTGGGTTCATTTTCCCCAAAATAATTTTTTTCCCCCAAACTGGGTTCATTTTCCTTAAAAATGGATTTTTCCCTCCAAAACTAGGTTCATTTTCCAGAAAATCCCTATTAACCCCCAAAACTGGGTACATTTTCACACAAATCAGGTTGTCCCCTCCAAACTGATTTCATTTTCCTCAAAATCTTCTATTTCCACTCCGCACTTGGTTCATTTTCCCCAAAATCAGGATTTTTCCCCATTACTGCGTTCATTTTCCCCAAAATATATTTTTTCCACAAAACTGGGTTTATTTCCCTACAAATAGGGTTTTCCCCACCAGACTGGGTTCATTTTTCTCCAAAATCCGGGGTTTTTACCCAATTACTGGCTTTATTTCCACAAAATATTTTTTCCCCCCCAAACTGGGTTCATTTCCCCCATAATCAGCTTCTCTCCTCCCAAACTGGGTTCATTTTCCCCAAAATAATTTTTTCCCCAAAAAAACTGGGTTCATTTTCCTCAAAATATGTTTTTTCCACCAAAACTGGGTTTATTTTCCCTACATATTAGGTTTTCCCCAACAAACTGTGTTCATTTTCCCCAAAATCCGGGTTTTTTACCCGATCACTGGGTTCATTTTCCCCAAAATCATTTTTTTCCCCAAAACTGGGTTCATTTTCCTTGAAAACAGGTTTTTCTGCAAAACTGGGTTCATTTTCCACATAATCAGCTTTTTTCCTCCGAAAATAGGTTCATTTTACATAAAATCCTTATTTCCCCCCAAAACTCAGTTCATTTTCACACAAATCAGGTTGTCCCCTCCAAACTGATTTCATTTTCCTCAAAATCTTCTATTTCCACTCCGCACTTGGTTCATTTTCCCCAAAATCAGGATTTTTCCCCATTACTGCGTTCATTTTCCCCAAAATATATTTTTTCCACAAAACTGGGTTTATTTCCCTACAAATTGGGTTTTCCCCACCAGACTGGGTTCATTTTTCTCCAAAATCCGGGGGTTTTACCCAATTACTGGCTTTATTTCCACAAAATATTTTTTCCCCCCCAAACTGGGTTCATTTTCCCCATAATCAGCTTCTCTCCTCCCAAACTGGGTTCATTTTCCCCAAAATCCTTTTTTTCTTCAAAAACACTGGGCGCATTTTCACACAAATCAAGTTTCCCCCTCCAAACAGTGTTCATTTTCCCCAAAATCAGGTTTTTTCCCATTACTGGGTTCATTTTCCCCAAAATCGTTTTTTTCCCTCCTAAACTGGGTTGATTTTCCCCAAAGTTGGTTTTTTTCGAGCAAAACTCGGTTCATTTCCCTACAAGTTGGTTCCCCCCCCCCCAAACTCTGTTCATTTTCCAAAAAAATCGGGTTTTTTACACGATTACTGGGTTCATTTTCCCCAAAATAATTTTTTTCCCCCAAACTGGGTTCATTTTCCTTAAAAATGGATTTTTCCCTCCAAAACTAGGTTCATTTTCAGAAAATCCCTATTAACCCCCAAAACTGGGTACATTTTCACACAAATCAGGTTGTCCCCTCCAAACTGATTTCATTTTCCTCAAAATCTTCTATTTCCACTCCGCACTTGGTTCATTTTCCCCAAAATCAGGATTTTTCCCCATTACTGCGTTCATTTTCCCCAAAATATATTTTTTCCACAAAACTGGGTTTATTTCCCTACAAATAGGGTTTTCCCCACCAGACTGGGTTCATTTTTCTCCAAAATCCGGGGTTTTTACCCAATTACTGGCTTTATTTCCACAAAATATTTTTTCCCCCCCAAACTTTTCCCCCATAATCAGCTTCTCTCCTCCCAAACTGGGTTCATTTTCCCCAAAATAATTTTTTCCCCAAAAAAACTGGGTTCATTTTTTCAAAATATGTTTTTTCCACCAAAAATGGGTTTATTTCACTACATATTAGGTTTTCCCCAACAAACTGTGTTCATTTTCCCCAAAATCCGGGTTTTTTACCCGATCACTGGGTTCATTTTCCCCAAAATCATTTTTTTCCCCAAAACTGGGTTCATTTTCCTTGAAAACAGGTTTTTCTGCAAAACTGGGTTCATTTTCACATAATCAGCTTTTTTCCTCCGAAAATAGGTTCATTTTACATAAAATCCTTATTTCCCCCCAAAACTCAGTTCATTTTCACAAAAATCAGGTTTTCCCCTCCTATCTGATTTCATTTTCCCCAAAATCTTCTATTTCCATTCCACACTGGGTTCATTTTCCCCAAAATCATTTTTTTCCCCATTACTGGGTTCATTTTCCCCAAAATCATTTTTTCCCCCCAAAACTGTGTCCATTTTCCCCAAAATATGGTTTTTTCCACCAAAAATGGGTTCACTTCCCTACAAATTTGGTTTTCCCTACCAAACTGGTTCCATTTTCCCCCAAATTAGAGTTTTTTACCCAATTACTGCGTTCATTTGCCCCAAAATCATTTTTCCCCCCAAAAGGGGTTCATTTTCCGCATAATCAGATTTTTCCTCCAAAACTAGGTTCATTTTCCACAAAATCCTTCCCCCCCCCCCCCCCAAAACTGGGTACATTTTCACACAAATCAGGTTGTCCCCTCCAAACTGATTTCATTTTCCTCAAAATATTCTATTTCCACTCCGCACTTGGTTCATTTTCCCCAAAATCAGGATTTTTCCCCATTACTGCGTTCATTTTCCCCAAAATATATTTTTTCCACAAAACTGGGTTTATTTCCCTACAAATTGGGTTTTCCCCACCAGACTGGGTTCATTTTTCTCCAAAATCCGGGGGTTTTACCCAATTACTGGCTTTATTTCCACAAAATATTTTTTCCCCCCCAAACTGGGTTCATTTTCCCCATAATCAGCTTCTCTCCTCCCAAACTGGGTTCATTTTCCCCAAAATCCTTTTTTTCTTCAAAACACTGGGCGCATTTTCACACAAATCAAGTTTCCCCTCCAAACAGTGTTCATTTTCCCCAAAATCAGGTTTTTTCTCCATTACTGGGTTCATTTCCCCAAAATCGGTTTTTTTCCCCCAAAACTGGGTTCATTTTCCCCAAAATCGTTTTTTTCCCTCCTAAACTGGGTTGATTTTCCCCAAAGTTGGTTTTTTTCGAGCAAAACTCGGTTCATTTCCCTACAAGTTGGTTCCCCCCCCCCCAAACTCTGTTCATTTTCCAAAAAAATCGGGTTTTTTACACGATTACTGGGTTCATTTTCCCCAAAATAATTTTTTTCCCCCAAACTGGGTTCATTTTCCTTAAAAATGGATTTTTTCCCTCCAAAACTAGGTTCATTTTCCAGAAAATCCCTATTAACCCCCAAAACTGGGTACATTTTCACACAAATCAGGTTGTCCCCTCCAAACTGATTTCATTTTCCTCAAAATCTTCTATTTCCACTCCGCACTTGGTTCATTTTCCCCAAAATCAGGATTTTTCCCCATTACTGCGTTCATTTTCCCCAAAATATATTTTTTCCACAAAACTGGGTTTATTTCCCTACAAATAGGGTTTTCCCCACCAGACTGGGTTCATTTTTCTCCAAAATCCGGGGTTTTTACCCAATTACTGGCTTTATTTCCACAAAATATTTTTTCCCCCCCAAACTGGGTTCATTTCCCCCATAATCAGCTTCTCTCCTCCCAAACTGGGTTCATTTTCCCCAAAATAATTTTTTCCCCAAAAAAACTGGGTCATTTTCCTCAAAATATGTTTTTTCCACCAAAAATGGGTTTATTTCCCTACATATTAGGTTTTCCCCAACAAACTGTGTTCATTTTCCCCAAAATCCGGGTTTTTTACCCGATCACTGGGTTCATTTTCCCCAAAATCATTTTTTTCCCCAAAACTGGGTTCATTTTCCTTGAAAACAGGTTTTTCCGCAAAACTGGGTTCATTTTCCACATAATCAGCTTTTTTCCTCCGAAAATAGGTTCATTTTACATAAAATCCTTATTTCCCCCCAAAACTCAGTTCATTTTCACAAAAATCAGGTTTTCCCCTCCTATCTGATTTCATTTTCCCCAAAATCTTCTATTCCATTCCACACTGGGTTCATTTTCCCCAAAATCATTTTTTTCCCCATTACTGGGTTCATTTTCCCCAAAATCATTTTTTCCCCCCCAAAACTGTGTCCATTTCCCCAAATATGGTTTTTTCCACCAAAAATGGGTTCACTTCCCTACAAATTTGGTTTTCCCTACCAAACTGGTTCCCTTTTCCCCCAAATTAGAGTTTTTTACACGATTACTGCGTTCATTTCCCCCAAAATCATTTTTCCCCCAAAAGGGGTTCATTTTCCGCATAATCAGATTTTTTCCTCCAAAACTAGGTTCATTTTCCACAAAATCCTTCCCCCCCCCCCCAAAACTGGGTACATTTTCACACAAATCAGGTTGTCCCCTCCAAACTGATTTCATTTTCCTCAAAATATTCTATTTCCACTCCGCACTTGGTTCATTTTCCTCAAAATCAGGATTTTTCCCCATTACTGCGTTCATTTTCCCCAAAATATATTTTTTCCACAAAACTGGGTTTATTTCCCTACAAATTGGGTTTTCCCCACCAGACTGGGTTCATTTTTCTCCAAAATCCGGGTTTTTACCCAATTACTGGCTTTATTTCCACAAAATATTTTTTCCCCCCCAAACTGGGTTCATTTTCCCCATAATCAGCTTCTCTCCTCCCAAACTGGGTTCATTTTCCCCAAAATCCTTTTTTTCTTCAAAACACTGGGCGCATTTTCACACAAATCAAGTTTCCCCTCCAAACAGTGTTCATTTTCCCCAAAATCAGGTTTTTTCTCCATTACTGGGTTCATTTCCCCAAAATCGGGTTTTTTTCCCCCAAAACTGGGTTCATTTTCCCCAAAATCGTTTTTTTTCCCTCCTAAACTGGGTTGATTTTCCCCAAAGTTGGTTTTTTTCGAGCAAAACTCGGTTCATTTCCCTACAAGTTGGTTCCCCCCCCCCCAAACTCTGTTCATTTTCCAAAAAAATCGGGTTTTTTACACGATTACTGGGTTCATTTTCCCCAAAATAATTTTTTTCCCCCAAACTGGGTTCATTTTCCTTAAAAATGGATTTTTCCCTCCAAAACTAGGTTCATTTTCCAGAAAATCCCTATTAACCCCCAAAACTGGGTACATTTTCACACAAATCAGGTTGTCCCCTCCAAACTGATTTCATTTTCCTCAAAATCTTCTATTTCCACTCCGCACTTGGTTCATTTTCCCCAAAATCAGGATTTTTCCCCATTACTGCGTTCATTTTCCCCAAAATATATTTTTTCCACAAAACTGGGTTTATTTCCCTACAAATAGGGTTTTCCCCACCAGACTGGGTTCATTTTTCTCCAAAATCCGGGGTTTTTACCCAATTACTGGCTTTATTTCCACAAAATATTTTTCCCCCCCAAACTGGGTTCATTTCCCCCATAATCAGCTTCTCTCCTCCCAAACTGGGTTCATTTTCCCCAAAATAATTTTTTCCCCAAAAAACTGGGTTCATTTTCCTCAAAATAAGTTTTTTCCACCAAAAATGGGTTTATTTCCCTACATATCGGTTTTTCCCCACCAAATTGTGTTCATTTTCCCCAACATATGGATTTTTGAACCAGTTACTGGCTTTATTTCCCCAAAATCTTTTTTTTTTCCTTCAAAACTGGGTTCATTTTCACCAAATATGTTTTTTTCCCCCAAAACTGGTTTCATTTTCCCCATAATCAGCTTCTTTCCTCCCAAACTGTGTTCATTTTCCCCAGAATCCGGGTTTTCCAATTACTGGGTTCATTTCCCGACAATTATTTTTTTTTCCCCCATAATTGGGGTAATTTGCCCCAAAATCGGATTTTTTCCTCCCTAACTGGGTTCATTTTCCCCAAAGTCAGTTTTTTTCCACCAAAACTCAGTTCATTTCCCGAATTTTGTGGAAAATGAACCCAGTTTCAGAGAGAAAAACTGATTATGCAGAAAATGAACCCAGTTTTGGGGAAAACAATTATTTTGGAGAAAACGAACCCAGTAATTGGGTAAAAAAACCGAATTTTGGGGAAAATGAACAAAGTTTGGGGGGGAAAAACCAACTTCTAGGGAAATGAACCGAGTTTTGGTGGAAAAATCCTGAATTTAGGGAAAATGGACCCAGTTTTGGGGGAAAAATCTGTTTTTGGGAAAATGAACCAAGTGTGGAGTGGAAATAGAAGATTTTGGGGAAAATGAATACTGTTTTGAGGGGAAAACCTGATTTGTGTGAAAATAAACCCAGTTTTGGGGGGAAATAAGGATTTTGTGGAAAATGAACCTAGTTTCGGAGGAAAAATGCTGATTATGCGGAAAATGAACCCAGTTTTGGCAGAAAAACCCGTTTTTAAGGAAAATGAACCCAGTTTTGGGGAAAAAAAATATTTTGGGAAAATGAACCCAGTAATTGGGTTAAAAAAATCGAATTTTGGGGAAAATGAACAAAGTTTTGGGCGGAGGAAACCAACTTGTAGGGAAATGAACCGAGTTTGGGAGGAAAGAAGCTGATTATGGTGAAAATTAACCCAGTTTTGGGGGAAAAAACCTGATTTGTATGAAAATGCATCCAGTTTGGGGGGGGGGGGGGCGAAGTGATTTTGGGGAAAATTAACCCAGTAATTTTGTAAAATTTTGTAAAAAACCCTAATTTGGGGGAAAATGAACACAGTTTGGGGGGAAAACCCAACTTGTAGGTAAATGGTCTCTGTTTTGGTGGAAAAAAATCGATTTTGGGGAAAATGAACAGTGCTTTGGGAAAAAATTATTTTGGGGAAATGAACCCAGTAATTGGGAAATAAACCCGGATTTGGGGGAAAATGAAATCAGTTTGGAGGGGAAAATCTCATTTGTGTGAAAATGCAGCCAGTTTTTTTTGGGGGGAGGGCGGGAGGGGGGGAAACGATTTCGGGAAAATGAACTCAGTTTTGGTGGAGAAAAACCGATTTTGGGGAAATGAATCCAGTAATGGGGAAAAAAATGATTTTGGGGAAAATAAACCCAGTGTGGAGTGGAAATAGAAGATTTTTGGAAAATGTAATCAGTTTGGAGGGGAAAACCTGATTTGTGTGAAAATGCACCCAGTTTTTGTGGGAAAAAAAGGATTTTGGGGAAAATGAACCCAATTTGGGAGGAAAAAAACCCGATTTTGGGGAAAATGAATCCAGTCGGGGGGAGAAAAAAACCCTCATTTTCCACAAAATATGTTTTATTCCAGCAAAACTGGGTTCATTTCCCTACAATTTCATTTTCCACAGAATCTGTTTCTTTCCACCTTAACTGTGTTTCTTTCCCTACAAAATGGGTTTTCCCCCCCCAAACTCTGTTCATTTTCCCCATAATCGGTTTTTTCCCCATTACTGGTTCATTTTCCCCATAACTGGGTTTATTATATTCAAAAACGGCTTTTTCCCCACAAACTGGCTTCATTTTCCCCATAATCAGTTTTTTTTCTCCCAAACTGGGTTAATTCCTCCCAAAATCTGAAATGACTGTTCGTCAGGGAGGCAAGAAGAAGACCGCCGGGATGTCTTTAGAACCGCGGGCAGAGACAGCTTTCTGAGCGGTTTCAGTTTAGAGAGCCAGCCGGCAAGAAAGGCGCTGTCTCCGGACCAACGTAATGTTTGCAGCCGGAATGTGGTGTGAAAGCCGGGGAAACACTGTGAAGGCTGCTCAAGAAAGCAGGAGCAGATCCTCACTTTGCCTGTATTTGTAAGCCTTCGAGAGAGGAATACCCTGCCGGTAAAAAGCTTTCTCTTCTGGCAGCTATTCATGGAAGGAAATTCCAGGATTCTTTAAATTCAAAGGGTTAGTTTCTGCACTCCCTTGGAGGAAAAACAAAACCGTGCAGTTCAGAGAATGTGTGTGAATTCGCTGCCGGCTGTTGTAACAAGTTTCAGCAGAAACAGTTTGCCGAGGCTGAAGGGAATGGACAGGAAAAAAGGGATCTCTCGTCCTTGAACACGAACAGATCATCCGATTATTTGTTTTCTAAATACATTGTTAGGAGATTAGATGTCATGCTAAAACATTTCCAAAATAGAAAAATTCGGGGGTGGGTAGGAGGCAAGATTTTAGACTGCTGTGGGAGCGCTTTATTATGCTGCTAGAAATCGGAAAAGACTGTTCGTCAGGGAGGCAAGCAGCAGACCGCCGGGATGTCTGTAGAACCGCGGCGAGAGGCAGCTTTCCGACCGGCTTCAGTTTAGAGAGCTAGCCGGTAAGAGAAGGCACTGTCTCCCGAACAACGTAATGTTTGCAGCTGAAGCCTACTGTGAAAGCGGGGCTACACTGTGAAGGCTGCGCAAGAAAGCAAAAGCAGCTCGACTCTTTGCCTGTATTTGTCAGCCTTCGAGAGAGGAATAGCTGCCGCTAAAATGCTTTCTCTTCTAGCAGCGATTCATGGAAGAACATTCTGTGATTCTTTAAAAATCAAGGGGTTAGTTTCTGCTCTCCTTTGGAGAAACACAAAACCGTGCCGTTCAGAGAATGTGCTGTGGATTCCCTGCCTGCTGTTTCAGTAGAAAGAGTTTGCAGAGGCTGATGAGACTACACTGGAAAACAGGGATCCCTCGTCCTTGAAGCACGAGCAGATCATCTGATAATATTCCCTTTAATTACATTGTTAGAAGATGAAAAGTCATGCTAAAACATTTTCATAAATAGCAAGTTTCTAAGAGAGAAAGATTTTAGACTCATCTGCATGCGCTGTGATGTGATGCTAGATATCTGAAATGACTGCTCCTCAGAGCGGCAAGGAGCAGACAGCCGAGATGTCTGTGGAACCGCGGCCAGAGACAGCTTTCTGAGCGGTTTCAGTTTAGAGAGCCAGCCGGCAAGAAAGGCGCTGTCTCCGGACCAACGTAATGTTTGCAGCCGGAATGTGGTGTGAAAGCCGGGGAAACACTGTGAAGGCTGCTCAAGAAAGCAGGAGCAGATCCTCACTTTGCCTGTATTTGTAAGCCTTCGAGAGAGGAATACCCTGCCGGTAAAAAGCTTTCTCTTCTGGCAGCTATTCATGGAAGGAAATTCCAGGATTCTTTAAATTCAAAGGGTTAGTTTCTGCACTCCCTTGGAGGAAAAACAAAACCGTGCAGTTCAGAGAATGTGTGTGAATTCGCTGCCGGCTGTTGTAACAAGTTTCAGCAGAAACAGTTTGCCGAGGCTGAAGGGAATGGACAGGAAAAAAGGGATCTCTCGTCCTTGAACACGAACAGATCATCCGATTATTTGTCTTTTAAATACATTGTTAGGAGATTAGATGTCATGCTAAAACATTTCCAAAATAGAAAAATTCGGGGGTGGGTAGGAGGCAAGAGTTTAGACAGCTGTGGGAGCGCTTTATTATGCTGCTAGAAATCGGAAAAGACTGTTCGTCAGGAGGCAAGCAGCAGACCGCGGGATGTCTGTAGAACCGCGGCGAGAGGCAGCTTTCCGACCGGCTTCAGTTTAGAGAGCTAGCCGGTAAGAGAAGGCACTGTCTCCCGAACAACGTAATGTTTGCAGCTGAAGCCTACTGTGAAAGCCGGGGCTACACTGTGAAGGCTGCGCAAGAAAGCAAAAGCAGCTCGACTCTTTGCCTGTATTTGTCAGCCTTCGAGAGAGAATAGCCTGCCGCTAAAATGCTTTCTCTTCTAGCAGCGATTCATGGAAGAACATTCTGTGATTCTTTAAAATCAAGGTGTTAGTTTCTGCTCTCCTTTGGAAGAAACACAAAACCGTGCCGTTCAGAGAATGTGCTGTGGATTCCCTGCCTGCTGTTTCAGTAGAAAGAGTTTGCAGAGGCTGATGAGACTACACTGGAAAACAGGGATCCCTCGTCCTTGAAGCACGAGCAGATCATCTGATAATATTCCCTTTAATTACATTGTTAGAAGATGAAAAGTCATGCTAAAACAATTTTCATAATAGCAAGTTTCTAAGAGAGAAAGATTTTAGACTCATCTGCATGCGCTGTGATGTGATGCTAGATATCTGAAATGACTGCTCCTCAGAGAGGCAAGGAGCAGACAGCCGAGATGTCTGTGAAACCGCGGCAGAGATAGCTTTCTGAGCGGTTTCAGTTTAGAGAGCCAGCCGGCAAGAAAGGCGCTGTCTCCGGACCAACGTAATGTTTGCAGCCGGAATGTGGTGTGAAAGCCGGGGAAACACTGTGAAGGCTGCTCAAGAAAGCAGGAGCAGATCCTCTCTTTGCCTGTATTTGTTAGCCTTCGAGTGAGGAATACCCTGCCGGTAAAAAGCTTTCTCTTCTTGCAGCTATTCATGGAAGGAAATTCCAGGATTCTTTAAAATCAAGGGGTTAGGTTTTGAAATAAATGAACCCATTTTTGAGGGGGGGGGGGGGGGGGGGGGGGGTGGTAAAAGGATTTTTGAGAAAGTGAACACAGTAATTGGGAATAAACCCTGATTATGGGGAAAATGACCCAGTGTGGAGTGGAAAAGAAGCTTTTGTGGAAAATGAACCGTTTTAGGAGGGGAATTCCTGATTTGTGTGAATATGCACCCTGTTTTGGGGAAAAATAGGATTTTGGGGAAAATGAACCCGGTTTGGGAGGAAAAAATCTGATTTTGGGGGAAATGAATCAGTTTTGGGAGGGAAATAATGATTTTGGTGAAATTTTTGGTGAATTTTTGATTTTTTTTCCCAAAATCTTCTATTTCCTCTGAAACACTGGGTTCATTTTCCCCAAAATCAGGTTTTTTTCACCCATTACTGGGTTCATTTTCCCCCAATAATTTTTTCCCCAAAACTGATTTCATTTTCCCCAAATAATTTTTTCCCCAAAACTGGGTTCATTTTCCATAATCGGGTTTTTCCCTCCCAAACGGGGTTCATTTTCCCCAAAATTCGGGTTTTTTACCCAATTACTGGGTTCATTTTCCCAAAAAATATTTTTTTTCCCAAATTGACAAATTGTCTTTAAAAACGGGTTTTTTTACCCAAAACTGGTTCATTTTCTGCATAAATAGCTTTTATCTCCGGAACTATATTCATTTTCCACAAAATCCTTATTTCCCCCAAAACTGGATGCTTTTTCTCCAAAATCAGGTGTTCCCCTCCAAACTGATTTCATTTTCCCCAAAATCTTCTATTTCCACTCCACACTGGGTTCATTTTCCCAAAATCAGGATTTTTCTCCATTACTGGGTCATTTTCCCAAATCCCCAAAACAGAGGTTTCAATTTTCCCCAAATCCTGGGTCATTTCCCCAAAAACTGGTTCATTTCCCCAAAATCATTTTTTTTTCCCCATTACTGGGTTCATTTCCCCAAAATAATTTTTTCCCCAAAACTGATTTCTTTCACCAAAATAATTTTTTCCCAAAACTGGTTCATTTTCCCATAATCGGTTTTTTTCCTCCAAACGGGGTTCATTTTCCCCAAAATTCGGGTTTTTTACCCAATTACTGGGTTCATTTCCCAAATAAATTTTTTCCCCAAAATTGTCATTTTCCTTAAAAACGGTTTTTACCAAACTGGTCAAAACTGTATTCATTTTCCTCCGAAACTAATTCATTTTCCCACAAAATCCTTATTTCCCCCCAAACTGGATGCTTCTCCAAAACAGTGTTCCCCTTCCCAAAATCTTCTATTTCCAACTCCACACTGGGTTCATTTTACCCAAAATCCTTTTCTCCCCCCAAAAACTGGGTACATTTTCACACAAATCAGGTGTTCCCCTCCAAACTGATTTCATTTTCCCAAAATCTTCAATTTCCACTCCACACTGGGTTCCTTTTCCCCCAAAATCAGGATTTTTTCTCCATTACTGGGATCATTTTCCCCAAAACCATTTTTTCCCCCAAAACTGTGTTCATTTTCCCCAAAATAACCAACCCACCACACAAATGACACACCCCAAATATACCCTAAATATTGGGTTTTCCCACCAAATTGTGTTCATTTTCTCCAAAACCTGTTGTTTTGGAGTTTTGGAGAAGCCCCAATTAACTGCTTTATATCCCAAAAAATTTTTTTTTCCCTCAAAACTGGGTTCATTTTAAATCAAAACGGGTTATCCCCTCCAACTGGGTTAATTTTCCCATAATCAGCTTCTTTCTTCCTAAACTGGGTTCATTTTCCCCAAAATCCTTTTTTCCACAAACACTGGTGCATTTTCACACAAATCTAGTTTTCCCTCCAGTGTTCATTTTCCCCAAAACAAGGTTTTTTTCCCCTCCAGTGTTCATTTGCCCCAAAATCGATTTTTCCTCCCAAACTGGGTTGATTTTCCCAAAGTCGGTTTTTTTACAGCAAAGTCGGTTCATTTCTCTACAAGTCTTCCCCCCCCCCCAACTCTGCTGATTTTCCCCAAAATTCGGTTTTTTCTACCCAATTACTGCGTCATTTTCCCCAAAATAATTTTTCCCCAAAACCTGGTTCATTTTCCTTAAAAACGTTTTTTTCCCCAAAACTGTGTTCATTTTCCGTATAATCAGAATTTTCCTCCGAAACTAGGTTCATTTTCCGCAAAATCCCTATTAACCCCCAAAACTGGGTACATTTTCACACAAATCAGGTTGTCCCGTCCAAACTGATTTCATTTTCCTCAAAACCTTCTATTTCCACTCCGCATGGTTCATTTTCCCCAAAATCAGGATTTTTCCCCATTACTGGGTTCATTTTCTCCAAAATCAGGGTTTTTTCTCACAAAGTGGGTTAATTTTCCAAAATCATTTTTTTACCCAAAACTGGGTTCAATTTCCCCAAAATATGTTTTTTCACCAAAACTGGGTTTATTTCCCTACATATTAGGTTTTCCCCAACAAACTGTGTTCATTTTCCCCAAAATCCGGTTTTTTACCCGATCACTGGGTTCATTTTCCCCAAATCATTTTTTTCCCCAAAACTGGTTCATTTTCCTTGAAAACAGGTTTTCTGCAAAACTGGGTTCATTTTCCACATAATCAGCTTTTTTCCTCTGAAAATAGGTTCATTTTACATAAAATCCTTATTTCCCCCCAAAACTCAGTTCATTTTCACAAAAATCAGGTTTTCCCCTCCTATCTGATTTCATTTTCCCCAAAATCTTCTATTTCCATTCCACACTGGGTTCATTTTCCCCAAAATCATTTTTTCCCCATTACTGGGTTCATTTTCCCCAAAATCATTTTTTCCCCAAAACTGGGTTCATTTTCCTTGAAAACAGGTTTTTCCGCAAAACTGGGTTCATTTTCCACATAATCAGCTTTTTTCCTCCGAAAATAGGTTCATTTTACATAAAATCCTTATTTCCCCCCAAAACTCAGTTCATTTTCACAAAAATCAGGTTTTCCCCTCCTATCTGATTTCATTTTCCCCAAAATCTTCTAATTTCCATTCCACACTGGGTTCATTTCCCCAAAATCATTTTTTTCCCCATTACTGGGTTCATTTTCCCAAAATCATTTTTTCCCCCAAAACTGTGTCCATTTTCCCCAAAATATGGTTTTTTCCACCAAAAATGGGTTCACTTCCCTACAAATTTGGTTTTCCCTACCAAACTGGTTCCATTTTCCCCCAAATTAGAGTTTTTTACCCAATTACTGCGTTCATTTCCCCCAAAATCATTTTTCCCCCAAAAGGGGTCATTTTCCGCATAATCAGATTTTTTCCTCCAAAACTAGGTTCATTTTCCACAAAATCCTCCCCCCCCCCCCCCAAAACTGGTACATTTTCACACAAATCAGGTTGTCCCCTCCAAACTGATTTCATTTTCCTCAAAATATTCTATTTCCACTCCGCACTTGGTTCATTTTCCCCAAAATCAGGATTTTTCCCCATTACTGCGTTCATTTTCCCCAAAATATATTTTTTCCACAAAACTGGGTTTATTTCCCTACAAATTGGGTTTTCCCCACCAGACTGGGTTCATTTTTCTCCAAAATCCGGGTTTTTACCCAATTACTGGCTTTATTTCCACAAAATATTTTTCCCCCCCCAAACTGGGTTCATTTTCCCCATAATCAGCTTCTCTCCTCCCAAACTGGGTTCATTTTCCCCAAAATCCTTTTTTTCTTCAAAACACTGGGTGCATTTTCACACAAATCAAGTTTTCCCCTCCAAACAGTGTTCATTTTCCCCAAAATCAGGTTTTTTCCCCATTACTGGGTTCATTTCCCCAAAATCGGGTTTTTTCCCCCAAAACTGGGTTCATTTTCCCCAAAATCGTTTTTTTCCCTCCTAAACTGGGTTGATTTTCCCCAAAGTTGGTTTTTTTCGAGCAAAACTCGGTTCATTTCCCTACAAGTTGGTTCCCCCCCCCCAAACTCTGTTCATTTTCCAAAAAAATCGGGTTTTTTACACGATTACTGGGTTCATTTTCCCCAAAATAATTTTTTTCCCCCAAACTGGGTTCATTTTCCTTAAAAATGGATTTTTCCCTCCAAAACTAGGTTCATTTTCCAGAAAATCCCTATTAACCCCCAAAACTGGGTACATTTTCACACAAATCAGGTTGTCCCCTCCAAACTGATTTCATTTTCCTCAAAATCTTCTATTTCCACTCCGCACTTGGTTCATTTTCCCCAAAATCAGGATTTTTCCCCATTACTGCGTTCATTTTCCCCAAAATATATTTTTTCCACAAAACTGGGTTTATTTCCCTACAAATTGGGTTTTCCCCACCAGACTGGGTTCATTTTTCTTCAAATCCGGGGTTTTTACCCAATTACTGGCTTTATTTCCACAAAATAATTTTCCCCCCCAAACTGGGTTCATTTCCCCCATAATCAGCTTCTCTCCTCCCAAACTGGTTCATTTTCCCCAAAATAATTTTTTCCCCAAAAAACTGGGTTCATTTTCCTCAAAATATGTTTTTTCCACCAAAAATGGTTTATTTCCCTACATATCGGTTTTTCCCCACCAAATTGTGTTCATTTTCCCCAACATATGGATTTTTGAACCAGTTACTGGCTTTATTTCCCCAAAATCTTTTTTTTTTCCTTCAAAACTGGGTTCATTTTCACCAAATATGTTTTTTTCCCCCAAAACTGGTTTCATTTTCCCATAATCAGCTTCTTTCCTCCCAAACTGTGTTCATTTTCCCCAGAATCCGGGTTTTCCAATTACTGGGTTCATTTCCCGAAAATTATTTTTTTTTCCCCCATAATTGGGGTAATTTGCCCCAAAATCGGATTTTTTCCTCCCTAACTGGGTTCATTTTCCCCAAAGTCAGTTTTTTTCCACCAAAACTCAGTTCATTTCCCGAATTTTGTGGAAAATGAACCCAGTTTCAGAGAGAAAAACTGATTATGCAGAAAATGAACCCAGTTTTGGGGAAAACAATTATTTTGGAGAAAACGAACCCAGTAATTGGGTAAAAAAAACCGAATTTTGGGGAAAATGAACAAAGTTTGGGGGGGAAAAACCAACTTCTAGGGAAATGAACCGAGTTTTGGTGGAAAAATCCCGAATTTAGGGAAAATGGACCCAGTTTTGGGGGAAAAATCTGTTTTTGGGGAAAATGAACCAAGTGTGGAGTGGAAATAGAAGATTTTGGGGAAAATGAATACTGTTTTGAGGGGAAAACCTGATTTGTGTGAAAATAAACCCAGTTTTGGGGGGAAATAAGGATTTTGTGGAAAATGAACCTAG
>JAUMJJ010000607.1:0-38634 GCA_033556795.1 Tapera naevia | reverse complement strand
GGTGAGGGGTGGGGTGGGAGGGGGGGTAAGGGGGGTGGGGGTGGGGGGGGATTGGGGTGAGGGGGGGGATTTGGGGTCACTGGGGGGGTAAGAGGGGGCAAGGGGGGGGTTTGGGGGTGGGAGGGGGGATTGGGGGGAGGGGGGGGTGAGGGAGGGGGGGGATTGGGGGGGGGAGGGGGGTGATGGGGGGGTGGGGCAACTTTGGGGTCATTTGGGTGATTTTGGGGTCGTTTTGGCAATTTTGGGGTCATTTGGGTTATTTTGGATCATTTGGGCGATTTTGGGGTCATTTTGGGCAATTTTGGGGTCATTTGGGTGACTTTTGAATCATTTGGGCTATTCTGGGGTCATTTTTGGCATTTTTGGGGTCATTTTGGTTATTTTGAGTAATTTGGGTGATTTTTGGTGATTTTGGGGTCATTTTGGTGATTTTGGGGTCATTTGGGCGATTTTGGGGTCAATTTGGGCAATTTTGTGGTCATTTGGGTTTTTTTTGGGTCATTTTGAGCAATTTTGGGGTCTTTTTTAGCAATTTTGGGGTCATTTAGGTTATTTTGGGGTCATTTGGGTTATTTTGGGGTCATTTTGGGGAATTTTGGGGTTATTTGGGTGATTTTGGGGTCATTTGGGCAATTTTTGGGGTCATTTTTGGCAATTTTGGGGTCATTTTGGTTATTTTGGATCATTTGGGCGATTTTTGGGTCATTTTGGGCAATTTTGGGGTCATTTGGGTGACTTTTGAATCATTTGGGTTATTCTGGGGTCATTTTTGGCATTTTTGGGGTCATTTTGGTTATTTTGAGTAATTTGGGTGATTTTTGGTCATTTTGGGGTCATTTTGGTGATTTTGGGGTCATTTGGGCGATTTTGGGGTCAATTTGGGCGATTTTGGGGTCATTTGGGTTTTTTTTGGGTCATTTTGGGCAATTTGGGGGTCTTTTTGAGCAATTTTGGGGTCTTTTTTAGCAATTTTGGGGTCATTTAGGTTATTTTGGGGTCATTTGGGTTATTTTGGGGTCATTTTGGGCAATTTTGGGGTCATTTTGGTTATTTTGAGTAATTTGGGTGATTTTTGGTCATTTTGGGGTCATTTGGGTGATTTTGGGGTCAATTTGGGCAATTTTGGGGTCATTTGGGTTTTTTTTGGGTCATTTTGGGCAATTTTGGGGTCTTTTTGAGCAATTTTGGGGTCTTTTTTAGCAATTTTGGGGTCATTTAGGTTATTTTGGGGTCATTTGGGTTATTTTGGGGTCATTTTTGGCAATTTTGGGGTCATTTGGGTTATTTTGGATCATTTGGGCGATTTTTGGGTCATTTTGTTTTTTTTGAGTCATTTGGGCAATTTTGGGGTCATTTGGGTGACTTTTGAATCATTTGGGCTATTCTGGGGTCATTTTGGCATTTTTGGGGTCATTTTGGTTATTTTGAGTAATTTGGGTGATTTTTGGTCATTTTGGGGTCATTTTGGTGATTTTGGAGTCATTTGGGCGATTTTGGGGTCAATTGGGTTTTTTTTGGGTCATTTTGGGCAATTTTGGGGTCTTTTTGAGCAATTTTGGGGTCTTTTTTGGCAATTTTGGGGTCATTTAGGTTATTTTGGGGTCATTTGGGTTATTTTGGGGTCATTTTGGGGAATTTTGGGGTTATTTGGGTGATTTTGGGGTCATTTGGGCAATTTTTGGGTCATTTTGGTTATTTTGAGTCATTTTGGCAATTTTGGGGTCATTTGGGTGACTTTTGAATCATTTGGGTTATTCTGGGGTCATTTTTGGCATTTTTGGGGTCATTTTGGTTATTTTGGATCATTTGGGCGATTTTTGGTCATTTTGGGGTCATTTGGGTGATTTTGGGGTCAATTTGGGCAATTTTGGGGTCATTTGAGTAATTTTGGGGTTATTTTGGTTATTTTGGGGTCATTTGGGTGATTTTGGGGTCATTTGGGCAATTTTTGGGTCATTTTGGTTTTTTTGAGTCATTTGGGTGCTTTTGGGGTAATTTTGGGTGATTTTTAGAATCATTTGGGCTACTTTGGGGTCATTTTTGGCAATTTTGGGGTCATATTGGTTATTTTGGATCATTTGGGCGATTTTGGGGTCATTTTGGGCGATTTTGGGCGATTTTGGGGTCATTTTGGGCAATTTGGGGTCATTTTGGTTATTTTGGATCATTTTGGGTTCTTTTGGGGTCATTTGGGTGATTTTAGGGTCATTTTGGGCAATTTTGGGGTCCTTTGGGTTATTTTGGGGTCATTTGGGGCAATTTTGGGGTCATTTGGGGTGATTTTGGGGTCATTTGAGTGACTTTTGGATCATTTTAGGTTCTTCTTGGGTAATTTGGGGTTATTTTGGGATCATTTGGGTGATTTTTGGATCATTTTTTGTTCTTTTGGAGTCATTTGGGTGATTTTTGGGTCATTTTGGTGATTTTTTGATCATTTGGGAGATTTTTGGGTCATTTCAGGTTATTTTTGGGTCATTTGAGGTTATTTTGGGGTCAATTTTGGCAATTTTGGGGTCATTTGGGTGATTTTTGGTGTCTTTTGAGTGATTTTGGGGTCATTTTGGGCAATTTTGGGATCATTTGGGTTGATTTTGGGGTCATTTGGGTCATTTTGGGGTCATTTAGGTTGATTTTGGGGTCGTTTGAGTGATTTTTGGATCATTTTGTGTTCTTTTAGGGTCATTTGGGTGATTTTTGGGTCATTTTGGGTTATTTTGGGGTCATTTGGGTGATTTTTGGATCATTTTGGCAATTTTGGGGTCATTTTGGTTGATTTTGGGGTCGTTTGAGTGGTTTTTGGATCATTTTGGGTTCTTTTGGGGTCATTTGGCGATTTTGGGGTTATTTTGGGCAATTTTGGGGTCATTTTGGGCAATTTTGGGATCATTTGGGCGATTTTGGGGTCATTCTGGGCAATTTTGGGGTCATTTGAGTGACTTTGTGGTCATTTGGGGTTATTTTGGGGTCATTTTTGGTGATTTTGGGGTCATTTTGGGCAATTTTGGGGTCATTTGAGTGACTTTGGGGTCATTTGGGTTATTTTGGGGTCATTTTGGGCAATTTTGGGGTCATTTTGGGCGATTTTGGGGTCATTTGGGGTTATTTTGGGGTCATTTTTGGCCATTTTGGGGTCATTTTGGCTTCTTTTGGGGTGATTTGGGGCTCTTTGGGGCGTTTCGGGTTCTTTTGGCCATTTTTGGGGGACTTTGCCTGATTTTGGGGGGTTTTGGGGTCCCCTTGGGGGGGGTCCTCAACTCCCCCCTCCCCCCCCCCCCCCCTCAGGTGCTGCTCTGGCCGGGGGGGTTGGGCCGGTTCCGGGGGACCCTTCGCCCCCCCCGGGCCCCCTCTGGCCACGCCCCCTCCCCCTCTGGCCACGCCCCCTCCCCCGGAGGCCACGCCCCCTCCTCCTCAGACCACGCCCCCTCCTCTGGCCCCGCCCTCTGCGTGACCTTTGACCCCAGTGGCACCCGCCTGGCCGTGGGGCACCAGGGTGGGGGGGTCTGGGTGCACCGGGCACCCTGGGGTGAGTGCTCCCAGTTCAACCCAGTACATCCCAGTTTAGCCCAGTTCAGCCCAGTAACCCCAAACCCCCTCCCAGTGCCCTCCCAGTTCCTCCCAGTAACCCCAAACCCCCTCACAGTGCCCTCCCAGTCCATCCCAGTCCATCCCAGTAACCCCAAACCCCCTCCCAGTGCCCTCCCAGTTCAGCCCAGTAACCCCAAACCCCCTCCCAGTGCCCTCCCAGTTCATCCCAGTCCATCCCAGTAACCCCAAACCCCCTCCCAGTGCCCTCCCAGTTCATCCCAGTCCATCCCAGTAACCCCAAACCCCCTCCCAGTGCCCTCCCAGTTCATCCCAGTCCCTCCCAGTAACCCCAAACCCCCTCCCAGTGCCCTCCCAGTCCATCCCAGTCCATCCCAGTAACCCCAAACTCCCTCCCAGTGCCCTCCCAGATCATCCCAGTCCCTCCCAGTAACCCCAAACCCCCTCCCAGTGCCCTCCCAGTCCATCCCAGTCCCTCCCAGTAACCCCAACCCCCCGCCCAGTCCATCCCATTGACTCCCAGTAACCCCAAACCCCCTCCCAGTGCCCTCCCAGTCCCTCCCAGTCCCTCCCAGTAACCCCAAACCCCCTCCCAGTGCCCTCCCAGTTCATCCCAGTCCCTCCCAGTAACCCCAAACCCCCTCCCAGTGCCCTCCCAGTCCCTCCCAGTAACCCCAAACGACCTCCCAGTGCCCTCCCAGATCATCCCAGTCCATCCCAGTAACCCCAAACCCCATCCCAGTGCCCTCCCAGTCCATCCCAGTCCCTCCCAGTAACCCCAACCCCCCTCCCAGTCCATCCCATTGACTCCCAGTAACCCCAAACCCCCTCCCAGTGCCCTCCCAGTTCATCCCAGTCCATCCAGTAACCCCAAACCCCCTCCCAGTACCCTCCCAGTTCATCCCAGTCCATCCCAATAACCCCAAACCCCCTCCCAGTGCCTTCCCAGTTCATCCCAGTGCCCTCCCAGTCCATCCCAGTCCCTCCCAGTAACCCCAACCCCCCTCCCAGTCCATCCCATTAACTCCCAGTAACCCCAAATCCCCTCCCAGTGCCCTCCCAGTCCATCCCAGTCCCTCCCAGTAACCCCAACCCCCCTCCCAGTCCATCCCATTGACTCCCAGTAACCCCAAACCCCCTCCCAGTGCTCTCCCAGTTCATCCCAGTCCATCCCAGTAGCCCCAAACCCCCTCCCAGTGCCCTCCCAGTTCATCCCAGTCCCTCCCAGTCCATCCCAGTATCCCTAAACACCCTCCCAGTGCCCTCCCAGTCCATCCCAGTAACCCCAAACCCCATCCCAGTGCCCTCCCAGTTCATCCCAGTCCATCCCAGTAGCCCCAAACCCCCTCCCAGTGCCTTCCCAGTTCATCCCAGTCCCTCCCAGTCCATCCCAGTATCCCTAAACCCCCTCCCAGTGCCCTCCCAGGCCATCCCAGTCCCTCCCAGTAACCCCAACCCCCCTCCCAGTCCATCCCATTGACTCCCAGTAACCCCAAACCCCCTCCCAGTGCCCTCCCAGTTCATCCCAGTCCATCCCAGTAACCCCAAACTCCCTCCCAGTGCCCTCCCAGATCATCCCAGTCCCTCCCAGTAACCCCAAACCCCCTCCCAGTGCCCTCCCAGTTCATCCCAGTCCATCCCAGTAACCCCAAACCCCATCCCAGTGCCCTCCTAGTTCCTCTCAGTCCATCCCAGTTCATCCCAGTATCCCTAAACCCCCTCCCAGTGCCCTCCCAGTCCATCCCAGTAACCCCAAACCCCATCCCAGTGCGCCTTCCCAGTTCCTCTCAGTCCATCCCAGTTCATCCCAGTAACCCCAAACCCCATCCCAGTGCCCTCCCAGATCATCCCAGTCCATCCCAGTAGCCCCAAATCCCCTCCCAGTGCCCTCCCAGTTCATCCCAGTCCCTCCCAGTCCATCCCAGTAACCCCAAACCCCCTCCCAGTGCCCTCCCAGTTCATCCCAGTCCCTCCCAGTCCATCCCAGTAACCCCAAACCCCCTCCCAGTGCCCTCCCAGTTCATCCCAGTCCATCACAGTAACCCCAAACCCCATCCCAGTCCATCCCATTGACTCCCAGTATCCCCAAACCCCCTCCCAGTGCCCTCCCAGTCCCTCCCAGTCCCTCCCAGTAACCCCAAACGACCTCCCAGTGCCCTCCCAGCTCATCCCAGTGACTCCCAGCATCCCCAAAATCTCTCCCAGTCCCTCCCAATCCCCTCCCAGTCCCTCCCAATCCCCTCCAGTCCCCCCCAATCCCCTCCCAGTTCCTCCCAGTTCCTCCCAGTCCCCTCCCAGTCCCCTCCCAGTCCCTCCCAGTCCCTCCCAGTCCCTCCCAGTCCCTCCCAGTCCCCTCCCAGTCCCTCCCAGTCCCCTCCCAGTCCCTCCCAGTCCCTCCCAGTCCCTCCCAGTCCCTCCCAATCCCCTCCCAGTCCCTCCCAATCCCCTCCCAGTCCCCCCCAATCCCCTCCCAGTCCCTCCCAGTGCCTCCCAGTCCCCCCCAATCCCCTCCCAGTCCCCTCCCAATCCCCTCCCAGTCCCCTCCCAATCCCCTCCCAGTCCCCTCCCAATCCCCTCCCAGTCCCCCCCAATCCCCTCCCAGTCCCCCCCAATCCCCTCCCAGTCCCCCCCAATCCCCTCCCAGTCCCCCCCAATCCCCTCCCAGTCCCTCCCAGTCCCTCCCAGTCCCTCCCAGTCCCTCCCAGTCCCTCCCAGTCCCCTCCCAGTCCCTCCCAATCCCCTCCCAGTGCCCTCCCAATCCCCTCCCAATCCCCTCCCAATCCCCTCCCAGTCCCTCCCAGTCCCTCCCAATCCCCTCCCAATCCCCTCCCAGTCCCCTCCCAGTCCCCTCCCAGTCCCCTCCCAGTCCCTCCCAGTCCCTCCCAGTCCCTCCCAGTCCCTCCCAGTCCCTCCCAATCCCCTCCCAGTCCCTCCCAGTCCCTCCCAATCCCCTCCCAGTCCCTCCCAGTCCCTCCCAATCCCCTCCCAGTCCCTCCCAGTCCCTCCCAGTCCCCCCCAGTCCCCCCCAGTCCCCCCCAGTCCCTCCCAGTCCCTCCCAATCCCCTCCCAATCCCCTCCCAGTCCCCCCCAATCCCCTCCCAGTCCCTCCTAAGCCCCGCCCCCTCCTCCCCTCAGGCTCCGCCCCCTTCCCCCTCGCGGGTCACGTGACGGCGCTGGCGTGGGCGGGGCCTCGCGCCCTGGCGGGGGGCGGGGCCTCGGGGGTGCTGCTGCTGTGGGCGTGGCCTCGGCCGGACCCCGCCCCTTCAGGCCACGCCCCCTCCCGCCTCAGGCCCCGCCCCCCGGCCCTGGAGCTGCCCCTGCACAGGGGGGGGGTCCTGGCACTGGGGGGGGACGGGAGGAGCCTGGTGGTGAGCACTGGTGAGCACTGGGAGGGACTGGGAGGGACTGGGAAGGGACTGGGAGGGACTGGGAAGGGACTGGGAGGGACTGGGAGGGGATTGGGAGGGACTGGGAGGGGACTGGGAGGGGACTGGGAGGGACTGGGAGGGGATTGGGAGGGACTGGGAGGGACTGGGAGGGACTGGGAGGGGATTGGGAGGGACTGGGAGGGACTGGGAGGGACTGGGAGGGACTGGGAGGGGATTGGGAGGGACTGGGAGGGGATTGGGAGGGACTGGGAGGGACTGGGGGAGGGACTGGGAGGGACTGGGAGGGGATTGGGAGGGACTGGGAGGGGATTGGGAGGGACTGGGAGGGACTGGGAGGGGATTGGGAGGGACTGGGAGGGACTGGGAGGGGATTGGGAGGGACTGGGAGGGACTGGGAGGGGATTGGGAGGGACTGGGAGGGGATTGGGAGGGACTGGGAGGGACTGGGAGGGGATTGGGAGGGACTGGGAGGGACTGGGAGGGGACTGGGAGGGACTGGGAGGGGACTGGGAGGGACTGGGAGGGGATTGGGAGGGACTGGGAGGGACTGGGAGGGGATTGGGAGGGACTGGGAGGGACTGGGATGGACTGGGAGGGGTTTGGGAGGGACTGGGAGGGGATTGGGAGGGGATTGGGAGGGACTGGGAGGGGATTGGGAGGGGATTGGGAGGGACTGGGAGGGGACTGGGAGGGGATTGGGAGGGACTGGGAGGGACTGGGAGGGGATTGGGAGGGACTGGGAGGGATTGGGAGGGACTGGGATGGGATTGGGAGGGACTGGGAGGGGATTGGGAGGGACTGGGAGGGGATTGGGAGGGACTGGGAGGGGATTGGGAGGGATTGGGAGGGATTGGGAGGGACTGGGAGGGGATTGGGAGGGACTGGGAGGGACTGGGATGAATTGGGAGGGCACTGGGAGGGGGTTTGGGGTTACTGGGAGGGACTGGGATAGACTGGGAGGGCACTGGGATGGGGTTTGGGGTTACTGGGAGGGACTGGGAGGGACTGGGAGGGCACTGGGAGGGGGTTTGGGGTTACTGGGAGGGACTGGGTTGAACTGGGATGGGGTTTGGGGTTACTGGGAGGGACTGGGAGGCACTGGGAGGGCACTGGGAGGTGGTTTGGGGTTACTGGGAGGGACTGGGATGAACTGGGAGGGCACTGGGAGGGGGTTTGGGGTTACTGGGAGGCACTGGGAGGGCACTGGGAGGGGGTTTGGGGTTACTGGGAGGCACTGGGAGGCACTGGGAGGCTCGCTATGGGTCCCTCCCCCCCCCCCAGAGGACGGCTCCGTGGGGCTCCTGCCGCTGGGGGGCGCTGTGGGGCTGCCCCACACTTGGGGGGCGCCGGGGGTCACGTGGCTGCGGCCCCACCTGGGCCCCACGGAATGTGTGGGGCTGAGCCCCGCGGGGGGGCGGCTGGCGAGCGGCGGCGGCGACCGGGTACGTGGGGCAGGGGGGGGGGGGGGCAGGATCTATGGGGCAGGATCCATGGGGCAGGGGGGGTTGGGGCAGGGGAGGATGTGTGGGGCTGGATCTATGGGGCAGGGGATGTGGGGCGGGGAGGGGTCTATGGGGCAGGGGCTGGATCTATGGGGCAGGGTCTATGGGTCTGGATCTATGGGGCAGAGGATGTGGGGCTGGGATTGGATCTATGGGGCTGGATCTATGGGGCAGGATCTATGGGGCGGGGGGAGGTGGGGCTGGGATTGGATCTATGGGGCAGGAGAGGTGGGGCTGGATCTATGGGGCAGGGTCTATGGGGCGGGGGTGGTGGGGCTGGGGGAATGTGTGGGGTGGGGGGGTCTATGGGGCAGGATCTATGGGGCAGGGGATGTGGGGCTGGGATTGGATCTATGGGGCTGGATCTATGGGTCAGGGGGTGTGGGGCTGGGGAGGGGTCTATGGGGCAGGGGGGGATGTGTGGGGCAGGGGGGGGGGATGTGTGGGGCAGTGGGGGTGGGGGGCTGGATCTATGGGGCAGGGGGGGTGGGGCGGGGGGGGATGTGTGGGGCTGGATCTATGGGGCAGGGGATGTGGGGCAGGGGGGGGGTCTATGGGGCAGGGGGGGTGGGGGGCTGGATCTATGGGGCAGGGGATGTGGGGCTGGGGGGGGTGGGGCTGGGGAATGTGTGGGGCGGGGGGGGTGTGGGGCTGGATCTATGGGGCAGGGGGGGTTTGGCACTGGGGGGATGTGTGGGGTGGGGGGGTCTATGGGGCAGGATCTATGGGGCTGGGGGGATGTGTGGGGCTGGATCTATGGGGCAGGGGGTGTGGGGCGAGGGAGGGGTCTATGGGGCAGGGGGGGTGGGGCTGGGATTGGATCTATGGGGCAGGAGAGGTGGGGCTGGATCTATGGGGCAGGGTCTATGGGGCAGAGGATGTGGGACTGGGATTGGATCTGTGGGGCTGGATCTATGGGGCAGGGTCTATGGGGCGGGGGTGGTGGGGCTGGGGGAATGTGTGGGGTGGGGGGGTCTATGGGGCAGGATCTATGGGGCAGGGGATGTGGGGCGAGGGAGGGGTCTTTGGGGCAGGGGGGGTGGGGCTGGGATTGGATCTATGGGGCAGGATCTATGGGGCAGGATCTATGGGGCAGGGGGGTTGGGGCGAGGGGGGATGTGTGGGGCAGGGGGGGTCAGGGGGGTCTGTGGGGCTGGGGAGGGGTCTATGGGGCAGGGGGGGTGGGGGGCTGGATCTATGGGGCAGGCTCTATGGGGCAGGGAGGGTGGGGCGGGGGAGGGGTCTATGGGGCAGGGGGAGTGGGGCAGGGGAGGGGTCTATGGGGCAGGGGCTGGATCTATGGGGCAGAGGATGTGGGGCTGGGATTGGATCTATGGGGCTGGATCTATGGGGCAGGGGGGGTGGGGCTGGGATTGGATCTATGGGGCAGGATCTATGGGGCAGGGGATGTGGGGCTGGGATTGGATCTATGGGGCAGGATCTATGGGGCAGAGGATGTGGGGCTGGGATTGGATCTATGGGGCTGGATCTATGGGGCAGGGGGGGGTGGGGCTGGGATTGGATCTATGGGGCAGGATCTATGGGGCAGGGGATGTGAGGGGGTCTAGGGGACAGGGGATGTGGGGCAGGGGGGGATGTGTGGGGCACGGGGGGTGTGGGGCTGGATCTATGGGGCAGGACCTATGGGGCAGAGGATGTGGGGCTGGGGAGGGGTCTATGGGGCAGGGGGGTGGGGCTGGGATTGGATCTATGGGGCAGGGTCTATGGGGCAGGATCTATGGGGCAGGGGATGTGGGGCAGGCAGGGGGATGGGGGATGTGTGGGGCAGGGGATGTGGGGCGGGGGAGGGGTCTATGGGGCAGGGGCTGGATCTATGGGGCAGGGTCTATGGGGCTGGATCTATGGGGCAGAGGATGTGGGGCTGGGATTGGATCTATGGGGCTGGATCTATGGGGCAGGATCTATGGGGCGGGGGGAGGTGGGGCTCGGGAGGGGTCTATGGGGCAGGGGGGGGTCTATGGGGCAGGGGGGGTGGGGGGCTGGATCTATGGGGCAGGGGGGGTGGGGCGGGGGGGGATGTGTGGGGCTGGATCTATGGGGCAGGGGATGTGGGGCAGGGGGGGGGTCTATGGGGCAGGGGGGGTGGGGGGCTGGATCTATGGGGCAGGGGGGTTGGGGCTGGGGGGGATGTGTGGGGCTGGATCTATGGGGCAGGGGATGTGGGGCGGGGGGGGTCTATGGGGCAGGGGGGGTGGGGCTGGGAATGGATCTATGGGGCTGGATCTATGGGTCAGGATCTATGGGGCTGGATCTATGGGGCAGGGGAGGGGTCTATGGGGCAGGGGATGTGGAGCTGGATTTATGGGGAGGGGGGGTTGGGGCTGGGGGGATGTGTGGGGCTGGATCTATGGGGCAGGATCTATGGGGCAGGGGGGGTGGGCGGGGGAGGGGTCTATGGGGCGGGATCTATGGGGCAGGGGAGGGGTCTATGGGGCAGGGGATGTGGGGCTGGGGGGATGTGTGGGGCTGGATCTATGGGGCAGGGGGTGTGGGGCAGGGGGGGGGTCTATGGGGCAGGGGGGGTGGGGGGCTGGATCTATGGGGCAGGGGGGTGGGGCGGGGGGGGATGTGTGGGGCTGGATCTATGGGGCAGGGGATGTGGGGCAGGGGGGGGGTCTATGGGGCAGGGGGGGTGGGGCTGGGAATGGATCTATGGGGCTGGATCTATGGGGCAGGGGAGGGGTCTATGGGGCAGGGGATGTGGGGCTGGGGGGATGTGTGGGGCTGGATCTATGGGGCAGGGGGTGTGGGGCGAGGGAGGGGTCTATGGGGCAGGGGGGGTGGGGTTGGGATTGGATCTATGGGGCAGGATCTATGGGGCAGGGGGGTTGGGGCGGGGGGGGATGTGTGGGGCTGGATCTATGGGGCAGGGGATGTGGGGCGGGGGGGGTCTATGGGGCAGGGGGGGTGGGGGGCTGGATCTATGGGGCAGGGGGGGTGGGGCGGGGGGGGATGTGTGGGGCTGGATCTATGGGGCAGGGGATGTGGGGCGGGGGAGGGGTCTATGGGGCAGGGGCTGGATCTATGGGGCAGGGTCTATGGGGCTGGATCTATGGGGCAGAGGATGTGGGGCTGGGATTGGATCTATGGGGCTGGATCTATGGGGCAGGATCTATGGGGCGGGGGGAGGTGGGGCTCGGGAGGGGTCTATGGGGCAGGGGAGGGGGCTATGGGGCAGAGGGGTGGGGGGCTGGATCTATGGGGCAGGGGGTGTGGGGCAGGGAGGGTGGGGCGGGGGAGGGGTCTATGGGGCAGGGGGGGTGGGGTTGGGATTGGATCTATGGGGCAGGATCTATGGGGCAGGGGGGTTGGGGCTGGGGGGGATGTGTGGGGCTGGATCTATGGGGCAGGGGATGTGGGGCTGGGGGGGGTGGGGCTGGGGAATGTGTGGGGCGGGGGGGTGTGGGGCTGGATCTATGGGGCAGGGGGGGTTTGGCACTGGGGGGATGTGTGGGGTGGGGGGGTCTATGGGGCAGGATCTATGGGGCTGGGGGGATGTGTGGGGCTGGATCTATGGGGCAGGGGATGTGGGGCAGGGGGGGGGTCTATGGGGCAGGGGGGGTGGGGGGCTGGATCTATGGGGCAGGGGGGGTGGGGCGGGGGGGGATGTGTGGGGCTGGATCTATGGGGCAGGGGATGTGGGGCTGGGGGGGGTGGGGCTGGGGAATGTGTGGGGCGGGGGGGGTGTGGGGCTGGATCTATGGGGCAGGGGATGTGGGGCAGGGGGGGGTCTATGGGGCAGGGGGGGTGGGGGGCTGGATCTATGGGGCAGGCTCTATGGGGCAGGGGGAGTGGGGCAGGGGAGGGGTCTATGGGGCAGGGGCTGGATCTATGGGGCAGAGGATGTGGGGCTGGGATTGGATCTATGGGGCTGGATCTATGGGGCGGGGGGGGTGGGGCTGGGATTGGATCTATGGGGCAGTCTCTATGGGGCAGGATCTATGGGGCAGGCCCTATGGGTCAGGCTCCGTGGGTCAGGATCCATGGGGCAGGATCTATGGGTCAGGCTCTATGGGTCAGGCCCTATGGGTCAGGCCCTATGGGTCAGGCTCCGTGGGTCAGGATCCGTGGGTCAGGCTCTATGGGTCAGGCCCTATGGGGCAGGCCCTATGGGTCAGGCTCCGTGGGTCAGGATCCATGGGGCAGGATCTATGGGTCAGGCTCTATGGGGCAGGCCCTATGGGGCAGGCCCTATGGGTCAGGCTCCGTGGGTCAGGATCCGTGGGGCAGGATCTATAGGGCAGGATCTATGGGTCAGGCCCTGTGGGTCAGGCTCCGTGGGTCACTCTCGCCGTGGGGCAGGCGCTGTGGGGCAGGATGTGATCTATGGGGCAGGCCCTATGGGTCAGGCCCTATGGGGCATGATCTATAGGGCAGGATGTATGGGTCAGGCTCTATGGGGCAGGATCCATGGGGCAGGCTCCGTGGGTCAGGATCTATGGGGCAGGATCTATGGGTCAGGCCCTATGGGTCAGGCCCTATGGGGCAGGCTCCGTGGGTCAGGATCTATGAGTCAGGATCTATGGGGCAGGTGCTGTGGGGCAGGATGTGATCTATGGGGCAGGCTCTATGGGTCAGGCTCCGTGGGTCTCTCTCGCCGTGGGGCAGGCGCTGTGGGGCAGGATGTGATCTATGGGTCAGGCCCTATGGGTCAGGATCTATGGGGCAGGATCTATAGGGCAGGATCTATGGGTCAGGCCCTATGGGTCAGGCCCTATGGGGCAGGATCTATGGGTCAGGATCTATGGGTCAGGCCCTATGGGTCAGGCTCTATGGGTCAGGCCTCTCTCGCCGTGGGGCAGGCGCTGTGGGGCAGGATGTGATCTATAGGGCAGGCCCTATGGGTCAGGCCCTATGGGTCAGGCTCTATGGGGCAGTCTCTATGGGTCAGGCTCTATGAGTCAGGCTCTATGGGGCAGGCTCTATGGGGCAGGCTCTATGGGGCAGGATCTATGGGTCAGGCTCTATGAGGCAGGATCTATGGGGCAGGCCCTATGGGGCAGGCTCTGTGAGTCAGGATCTATGGGTCAGGATCTATGGGGCAGGCTCTATGGGGCAGGCTCTATGGGTCAGGCCCTATGGGGCAGGATCTATAGGGCAGGCTCTATGGGGCAGGATCTATGGGTCAGGCTCTATGGGTCAGGCTCTATGGGGCAGTCTCTATGGGTCAGGCTCTATGGGGCAGGCTCTATGGGGCAGGCCCTATGGGGCAGGCTCTGTGAGTCAGGATCTATGGGGCAGGCTCTATGGGGCAGGCTCTATGGGTCAGGCCCTATGGGGCAGGATCTATGGGTCAGGCTCTATGGGGCAGGCTCTATGGGTCAGGCCCTATGGGTCAGGCTCCGTGGGTCTCTCTCGCCGTGGGGCAGGCGCTGTGGGGCAGGATGTGATCTATGGGTCAGGCTCTATGGGGCAGGCCCTATGGGGCAGGCCCTATGGGTCAGGATCTATGGGGCAGTCTCTATGGGTCAGGATCTATGGGGCAGGCCCTATGGGGCAGGCTGTATGGGTCAGGCTCTATGGGGCAGGATCCATGGGGCAGGCTCCGTGGGTCAGGATCTATGGGGCAGGATCTATGGGGCAGGATCTATGGGGCAGGCCCTATGGGTCAGGATCTATGGGGCAGGCTCCGTGGGTCAGGATCTCTGAGTCAGGATCTATGGGGCAGGCGCTGTGGGTCAGGCTCTATGGGTCAGGCTCTATAGGGCAGGATCTATGGGTCAGGCCCTATGGGTCAGGCTCTATGGGTCAGGCTCTATGGGTCAGGCCCTATGGGGCAGGATCTATGGGTCAGGCCCTATGGGTCAGGCTCTATGGGTCAGGCCTCTCTCGCCGTGGGGCAGGCGCTGTGGGGCAGGATGTGATCTATAGGGCAGGCCCTATGGGTCAGGCCCTATGGGTCAGGCTCTATGGGGCAGTCTCTATGGGTCAGGCTCTATGGGGCAGGCTCTATGGGGCAGGCTCTATGGGTCAGGCCCTATGGGGCAGGCTCTATGGGTCAGGATCTATGGGTCAGGCTCTATGGGGCAGTCTCTATGGGTCAGGCTCTATGAGTCAGGCTCTATGGGGCAGGCTCTATGGGTCAGGCTCTATGGGGCAGGCTCTATGGGGCAGGCCCTATGGGGCTGGCTCTGTGAGTCAGGATCTATGGGGCAGGCTCTATGGGGCAGGCTCTATGGGGCAGGCTCTATGGGGCAGGATCTATAGGGCAGGCTCTATGGGTCAGGCCCTATGGGTCAGGCCCTATGGGGCAGTCTCTATGGGTCAGGCTCTATGAGTCAGGCTCTATGGGGCAGGCTCTATGGGTCAGGCTCTATGGGGCAGGCTCTATGGGGCAGGCCCTATGGGGCAGGCTCTGTGAGTCAGGATCTATGGGGCAGGCTCTATGGGGCAGGCTCTATGGGTCAGGCTCTATGGGGCAGGATCTATAGGGCAGGCTCTATGGGTCAGGCCCTATGGGGCAGGATCTATGGGTCAGGCCCTATGGGTCAGGCTCTATGGGTCAGGCCTCTCTCGCCGTGGGGCAGGCGCTGTGGGGCAGGATGTGATCTATGGGGCAGGCTCTATGGGGCAGGATCTATGGGGCAGGCCCTATGGGTCAGGCCCTATGGGTCAGGATCTATGGGTCAGGCTCTATGGGGCAGGCCCTATGGGTCAGGCTCCGTGGGTCTCTCTCGCCGTGGGGCAGGCGCTGTGGGGCAGGATGTGATCTATGGGGCAGGATCTATAGGGCAGGATCTATGGGGCAGGCCCCATGGGTCAGGCTCCGTGGGTCTCTGTCGCCGTGGGGCAGGCGCTGTGGGGCAGGATGTGATCTATGGGTCAGGCTCTATGGGTCAGGCTCTATGGGTCAGGCCCTATGGGTCAGGCCCTATGGGGCAGGCTCTATGGGTCAGGCCCTATGGGTCAGGCCCTATGGGGCAGGATCTATAGGGCAGGCCCTATGGGTCAGGCTCTATGGGTCAGGCCTCTCTCGCCGTGGGGCAGGCGCTGTGGGGCAGGATGTGATCTATGGGTCAGGATCTATGGGGCAGGCCCTATGGGTCAGGCTCCGTGGGTCTCTCTCGCCGTGGGGCAGGCGCTGTGGGGCAGGATCTGTGGGGCAGGATCTATAGGGCAGGCCCTATGGGTCAGGCCCTATGGGTCAGGCTCCGTGGGTCTCTCTCGCCGTGGGGCAGGCGCTGTGGGGCAGGATGTGATCTATGGGTCAGGATCTATAGGGCAGGATCTATAGGGCAGGCTCTATGGGTCAGGCCCTATGGGTCAGGCTCCGTGGGTCTCTCTCGCCGTGGGGCAGGCGCTGGCCGTGTGGGACGTGGCGCAGGACGCGGCGCCCCCGGTGCCCCCCGTGCGGCTGCGGCGCCGCTGGCTCCAGGCCCACCCGGAGAGGGTCAGCGCCGTGGGGTGGGCGGGGCCTCTGCTGGTGAGTGGGCGGGGCCTATGGCTCCTATGGGTGCCGGGGGGGGGGATATGGGGCACTATAGGTCCCTATGGGTCCCTATGGGTCCCTATGGCCTCTATGGGTCCCTGTGGGTCTCTATGGGTCCCTATGGGTCCCTATGAGCTCTATGAGGCTCTATGGGTCCCTATGGGTCCCTATAGATCCCTATAGATCCCTACGGGTCCCTATGGGTCTCTATGGGTCCCTATGGTCTCTATGGATCCCTATAGGTCTCTATGATCCCCTATGGTCCCTATGGGTCCCTATAGGTCCCTATGGCACCCTATGGCTCCCTATGGGTCCCCTATGGTCCACTATGGTCCCCTATGGGTCTCTATGGGTCTCTATGGGTCCCTATGGTCCCCTATGGTCTCTATGGTCCCCTATGGTCCCTATGGTCCCTATGGCTCCCTATGGGTCCCCTATGGTCCCCTATGGTCCCCTATGGCTCCCTATGGTCCCTATGGGTCCCTATGGGTCCCTATGGTTCCTATGGGTCCCTATGGGTCCCTATGAGTCCCTATGGGTCCCTATAGGTCCCTATGGTCCCTACGGCTCCCTACGGCTCCCTATGGGTCCCTATGGGTCTCTATGGGTCCCTATGGTCTCTATGGGTCCCTATGGTCCCCTATGGTCCCTATGGGTCCCTGTGGGTCCCTATGGTCCCCTATGGGTCTCTATGGGTCCCTATGGTCTCTATGGATCCCTATAGGTCCCTATGGTCCCCTATGGTCCCCTATGGTCCCTATGGTCTCTATGGGTCCCTATGGTCCTCTATAGGTCCCTATGGTCCCCTATGGTCCCTATGGTCCCCTATGGTCCCCTATGGTCCCTATGGGTCTCTATGGGTCCCTATGGTCCCTATCGTCCCTATGGTCCTCTATAGGTCCCTATGGTCCTCTATGGTCCCTATGGTCCCTATGAGTCCCTATTTATCCCCTATGGGTCCCTATGGTCCCTTATGGTCTCTATGGGTCTCTATGGTCCCCTATGGTCCCCTATGGGTTCCTATGGTCTCTATGGCTCCCTATGGGTCTCTATGGGCTCTATGGGTCCCTATGGGTCCCTATGGGTCCCTATGGTCTCTATGGTCCCCTATGGTCTCTATGGGTCCCTATGGGTCCCTATGGGTCTCTATGGGTCCCTATGGGCTCTATGGTCCCCTATGGTCCCTATGGGTCCCCCCCAGGTGTCGGGCGGCGCCGACGGCTCCGTGAGGCTCTGGGACCCCTCGCGGGGGCAGCGGCTCCGGGCGCTGGGGGGGCTGCGGGGCCCGGCGAGCGCCGTGGGGGGGCACGTGAGTGGGGGAGGGGCCACGGGGGGGGAGGGGGGAGGGGCCACAGGGTGGGGGGAGGGGCCACGGGGAGGGGGGAGGGGGAAAGAGAAGGGGAGGAGGGAGGGGAAACAGGAGGGGGAGGGGGAAGGAGGGGGAAACGGGAGGGGGAGGGGCCAAAGTGGGGGAGGGGCCACGGGGAGGGGGAGGGGGGAGAGGAGGGGGGGAAGGGGGAGGGGCCAAAAAGAGGGGGGGGAAGGGGGGAGGGGCTGAGTGGGGGAGGGGCCGGGGAGGAGGGGGGGAGAGGAGGAGGGAGTTTGGAATTTCGGGAGAAATTTCAGATTTGGGGGTGAAATTTAGAATTTGGGGGAAATTTCTGAATCACGGTTGGGTGGAAATTTTGGAATTTGGGGGAAATTCCATATTCTGGGGAAAAATTCGAATTTTCGGGGAAAAATGTCAGATTTGGGGGGGAAATTACAGGTTTTTTTGGTGAAAATGTGGATTTTGGAGGGTAAATTGAGAATTTTTTTCAGGAAGTTTCAGTTTTTGGGGGAAATTCAGAATTTTGGGGGAAATTTCAGAGTTTTGGGGAAAATTTTTTGAGGAAAATGTCGAATTTTGGGGGAAAGTCTCAAAATTTTGAGAGAAATTCAGAAATTTGGGGGAAAATCAGATTTTGGAGGAAATTTAGAAATTATTTTGGAAATTTCAGGTTTTTAAAGATAAAATTTAAAATTTGGGCCGAATTAGGGGGAAATTTAGAATTTGCGGGGAAATTTCAGATCTTGGGGAGAAATTTCATATTTTTGGGGGTAAAATAAAAATTTAGGGGAAAAGGTCGAATTTGGAGGGAAATTTATAATTTTGGGGGGAATATTGAGTTTTTTTGGATAAAATTTAAAATTTTGGCCGAATTTGGAGGGAATTTAGAATTTGCGGGGAAATTTCAGATCTTGGGGAGAAATTTTATATTTTTTGGGGTAAAATAAAAATTTAGGGGGAAAGGTCGAATTTGGAGGGAAATTTATAATTTTTGGGGGAAATTTGAGATTTTTTGGGGTAAAATTAGAAATTTGGGGAAGGGGGAATTGGGGTCAAATTTAGATTTTTTGGGGAAATTTCATATTTTTGGGGTAAAATTAAAAATTTGGTGGAAAAGGTCGAATTTGGGGGGAAATTTATAATTTTGTAGGAAACTTCAGATTTGAGGAGAAATTTCAGATTTTTTGGGGTAAAATTCCAAATTTTGGGGAAAAGGTCAAATTTGGAGGGAAATTTATAATTTTGGGGGGAAATTTGAGTTTTTTAAGGATAAAATTTAAAATTTGGGCCGAATTTGGAGGGAATTTAGAATTTGCAGGGAAATTTCAGATCTTGGGGAGAAATTTCATATTTTTTGGGGGTAAAATAAAAATTTAGGGGAAAAGGTCGAATTTGGAGGGAAATTTATAATTTTTGGGGGAAATTTGAGATTTTTTTTGGGAAATTTAGAATTTTGGGGAAAATTTCAGATTTTGGGGGTAAAATAAAAAATTTTGGGGAAATTTGGGAATTGTGGGGGGCACCGGAAGTGGGCGGGGTCTCGGTGACGTCACTTCCTCCCCAGGGCCGCTGGGTGCTGGCCGTGTCGCGGGAGGGGGACCTGAGAGTCTGGGAGGGGGAGGAGCTTAAGAGTCACGTGGGGGGGCGAGGCCCCGCCCACGGCGCCATCGCACCCGCCGGTGAGCTCCAGTGACCGATAATTAGTGCTGATTAATGCTAATTAGTGGCTAATAACGCAAATAATTGCGTTCATTCGACTTAATTAGTGCTAATAAGCACTTATTAGCGGCTATTAATGCTATTAACTCGCTGAAGAGTGAGTAATTAATGTTAATTAATGCTAATTAGTGTTTATTAGCGCCAATTAACGCTGCTCCCAGCTAATTAATTAGCGCTAATTAACCATAGCGCTCAGAAAGTCCTTAATAATAATAATTAATGCTAATTAGTGCAGCTCGATGCCAATTAACGCTGACAAATGAGCAATGATTAGCAATAATTAGAGCTAATAAGTGCTTATTAGTGATAATTAATGGCGGTGATTACGTAGTGATAATAGCGGTAATTAATAAATAATTAGCTATTTAGTGCTGTTTAGATGCCAATTAATGCCATTTGCTGATATCTAATTAGCGCTAATAAGTGCTATTAGTACTAATTAGTAGACATTAATGCTAATAACGATAATTACAGCTGATTGGTGCCAATTAGCAATGCTGGCCGCTCATGAATTAGCATTTATTAGCGATAATTCCTGCTAATAAGTGCTTATTTAGACGAATTAAGCTAATTAACGCTGATTAGTGGTACAGGATGGCCATTGCTTTTGATGAGGTAGCACTAATTAATGCTAATTGGGGCTTGAAAGCACCGATATGTGACTAATTAGCGCTTATAGGTGCTAATTAACGGCATTTGAACCCCAGAAATCGGCACTAATTCGTGCTAATAGGTGTTAATAAGCGCTAATTAGTGGCTTATTAGGGGAAATCAACGCTAATTCGTGCTATTAAGTGTGGTAATTACTGTTAATAATTGTTATTTAGTGCAAACAGCTGTTAATTGGGGTAAATTAGAGTTAATATGTGCTTAATACAGGGTTAATTGAGGGCAAATTAGTGTTAAAGTGTGTCTATTAATGTCTAATTAAGGTTAATGATTGTTAGTTATGGGTTAATTAGTGCGGCCGACTGTTAATTAAGGGTAAATTCGTGTTAATGTGTGTTTATTAGTGGCTAATAAGCGTTAATATTTGCTTGTTAAAGGTCATTAAGGGCTAATAAGCGTTAATAATAGCTAATTAAGGGTTAATTAGTGCGGAAACTTCTTAATTAATGGTTAAATTCGTGTTAATGTGCGTTTATTAATGGCTAATTAGCGTTAATATTTGCTTGTTAAGGGTTATTAAGGGCTAATAAGTGTTAATAATAGCTAATTAAGGGTTAATTAGTGCGGGAAATTCTTAATTAAGGGTAACATTGTATTTATTAAGGACCAATCAGCGATAATAATGGCTAATTAAGGGCTAATTGGAGCTAATTTCATTGAAATTAGTGCTAATTAATCAACAGTCGTAATTCTAATGGATGCTAATTATGCTCTGATTAAGGCAGAGGGGTGGTTAATGCTCATTCCTTATTAATTGGGGTTAATTAGGACTAATTAACGCTAATTATCGTTAATTAATTAGGGCGTCGCCACGCGCTGGTGGCCATTGCCGGGCCCGATGACTCCACCCACCTCTGGGAGCCGCTCCAGGTTAATTAGGGGGGGTTAATTAGGGGCTAATTAAGGGTGACATCGTTAATTAAGGGGTAATTAAGCGGTAATTAGTTAAATTAAGGGTTAATTAGGCTGCGGGAGGGGGGAGAATGGGATTTAATCGGGGCGGGGCGGGTTAATTAGGGGTTTATTAGGGGTTAATTAAGGTTAATTAGGGGTTAATTAGAGTCGGGGATGGTTAATGAGGGCTTAATTAGTGGTGGAGGCGGGGTTTAAATTGGGGTTAATTAAGGAAGGGGTGGGTAATGAGTGTTAATTAATAATTTGGGGGGAATTGATGGTGGGGGTGGTCAATTACGGTTAATTATTGGTTATTAGGGCTTAATTGCTGTTAATAACTCTTAATTAGGGGTTATTTACCGTTATTTTGGGGTCGATTTCCATTAATTGGGGGTTAATTAGTGTTATTTTGGGGGTTATTGTCATTATTGGGTGTTAAATCACAGTTAATTAGTGTTAATTATCGCTAATAACTGGTATTTAGGTGGTTTTATCATTATTTATGTCGTTAATTAGCGGTTAATTTCGTTTAATGACTGCTAATTAGGGCTTAATTACTGATATTAAGAGTAAATTTGTAGCAGTTATGTGCTAATCGCCAGCAATAATTGGTAATTAAGTGTTAATTACCGCTATTTAAGAATAAAAGGCGCTTATTTCGGGGTTAATTGCTACTGATGGCTATTAATTAGGGGTTGATTATGATTATTTAGTGGGTGATTGTCGTTATTTATTGGTTAATAGTTACGTAGTGACTATTAATTATTGGTTAATTATGATTATTCAGCAGCCAATCACCACTAATTAGGGGTTATTGCCATTAATAACTCTTAATAAGGTGAAATTAGTGTTAAAAGTTGTAAAATAATGAGTAATTATTGTTACAAATGGATTAATTAACACTAATATTTGTTTATTAATCTCAATTATGGGATAATTTGTGTTAATAACTGCCAATTAAGTGTTCATTGGTGTTAATAATTGTTAATTAATGGTTGATTAATGCTTCTAATTGTTGAATAAGGGTTAATTCTTGCTGATAACTCTCAATTAAGAGTTCATTAGTGTTAATAATTTTCAAGTAAGGGTTAATTAGTGCAAGGGGTTGGTAATTGAAGGTTAATTATTGCTAATAACCGTCATTGTGGCTTTGTTAGCGTTACAAATTATCAATTAAGTGTTAATTAGTCCTAATAATCGGTAATTAAGTGTTAATTGTTGCTAATAGCTGCCAATTAACGGCCTATATGGTGTTACAAATCATTAATTTAGGGCTAATTATGGCCAATAATTATTAATTAAGGGTTTAATTATTGCTAATAACTGTCTATTAAAGAATAATTGTTGTTGACAGTTGATAATTAAAGGTTAATTATTATTAGTACCTGCTAATTAAGCTTTAATTTACGTTAGTTTGTTAATTAATGGGTAATTAGAGCTAATAGTTGTGGATTATGGGTTGATCAATGTTAATAAGTGTTAATTAAGGGTTTTTTAGAGCTAATAATTCTTAGTTTAGGGGCAACTAGTGCTAATAATGCTTAATTAAGGGACAATTGGTGCTAATAATGCTCAGTTAATGGGCAATCAGTGCTAATATTTCTTAGTTAAGGAGTGATTAGTGCTAGTAATGCTTAATTAAGTGGCGATCAGTGCTAATAATGCTTAATTAAGGGCTAATTCGTGCTAATAATGCTTACTTAATAAGCAATCGCTGCTAATATCCTTAATTAAGGAGCGATCAGTGCCAATACTGCTTAATTAATGGGTAATTAGACCAAACAATGCAGCATTAAGAAGCAATTAGTGCTAATAATGCTTAATTAGGGGTCGATTAGAGCTACTAATGCTTAATTACAGCCTAATTCGTGCTAACAATGCCTAGTTAATGAGCAATTAGTGCTAATATGTCTAATTAAGGAGCGATTAGTGCTAATACTGCTTAATTAATGGGTAATTAAACCAAATAATGCATCATTAAGTAGCGATTAGTGCTAATAATGCTTAATTAAGGGTTGATTAGTGCTAATAATGCTTAATTAGGGGCTAATTAGACCTAATAGTGCATAATTAAGTAGCAATTAGTGTTGTTAATGCTTAATTAAGGCCTAATTAGACCTAACAATGCATAATTACATAGCAATTAGTGTTAATAACGCTTAATTAAAGGCTATTTAGACCTAATTATGCTTAATTATGGGTTGATTAGTACTAATAAAGCTTAATTAACGTCTAATTAGACCTAATAATGGATAATTAAGTAGCAATTAGTGCTAATAATGCTTAAATAAAGGCTAATTAGACCTAATAATGCTTAATTAAGGGTTGATTAGTGCTAATAATGCTTAATTAAGGGCTAATTAGACCTAATAGTGCATAATTATGTAGCAATTAGTGTTAATAATGCTTAATTAAGGCCTAATTAGACCTAACAATGCATAATTAAGTAGCAATTAGTGTTAATAACGCTTAATTAAAGGCTAATTAGACCTAATAATGCTTAATTATGGGTTGATTAGTGCTAATAATGCTTAATTAGGGGCTAATTAGACCTAATAGTGCATAATTATGTAGCAATTAGTGTTAATAATGCTTAATTAAGGCCTAATTAGACCTAACAATGCATAATTAAGTAGCAATTAGTGTTAATAACGCTTAATTAAAGGCTAATTAGACCTAATAATGCTTAATTATGGGTTGATTAGTGCTAATAATGCTTAATTAGGGGCTAATTAGACCTAATAGTGCATAATTATGTAGCAATTAGTGTTAATAATGCTTAATTAAGGCCTAATTAGACCTAACAATGCATAATTACATAGCAATTAGTGTTAATAACGCTTAATTAAAGGCTATTTAGACCTAATTATGCTTAATTATGGGTTGATTAGTACTAATAAAGCTTAATTAACGTCTAATTAGACCTAATAATGGATAATTAAGTAGCAATTAGTGCTAATAATGCTTAAATAAAGGCTAATTAGACCTAATAATGCTTAATTAAGGGTTGATTAGTGCTAATAATGCTTAATTAGGGGCTAATTAGACCTAATATTGCATAATTAAGTAGCAATTAGTGTTAATAATGCTTAATTAATGGGTTATTAGACCAAATAATGCATAATTAAGTAGCAATTAGTGCTAATAATGCTTAATTAAAGGCAAATTAGACCTAATAATGCTGAATTAATGGCTGATTAGTGCTAATAATGCTTATCGAGGGGCTAATTGTTGCTAATTAGCGCTAATCGCCCCCTCCCCAGGCCTCCCGGCCCCTCCCCCTGGGCTCCGCCGGCCCCGAGGCCGTGGGGGTGGGGGTGGGGGTGGGGCTGAGCCCAGGCCCCGCCCCCTCACGTGACCCCGGCGATGGCCCCGCCCCCTCCCCGGGCCCCGCCCCCCCCGTGGTGGTGACGGCGGCGACGGACGGGACCGTGGGCTTCTGGCCCCTCCCCCCAACTGGTGCGACTGGGAGGGACTGGGAGGGACTGGGAGGAACTGGGAGGGGATTGGGAGGGACTGGGAGGGGATTGGGAGGGACTGGGAGGGACTGGGAGGGACTGGGAGGGGACTGGGAAGGGGTTTGGACTTACTGGGAGGGACTGGGATAAACTGGGAGGGGGTTTTGGGGTTACTGGGATGGACTGGGATGAACTGGGAGGGACTGGGAGGGGATTGGGAGGGACTGGGAGGAACTGGGAGGGGATTGGGAGGGACTGGGAGGAACTGGGAGGGGATTGGGAGGGACTGGGAGGGACTGGGAGGGCACTGGGAGGGGATTGGGGGAACTGGGAGGGACTGGGAGGGACTGGGAGGGGATGGGGAGGTACTGGGAGGGACTGGGAGGGGACTGGGAAGGGGTTTGGACTTACTGGGAGGGACTGGGATAAACTGGGAGGGGGTTTTGGGGTTACTGGGAGGGACTGGGAGGGACTGGGAGGGCACTGGGAGGGCACTGGGAGGTGGTTTGGGGTTACTGGGAGGGTCTGGGATGAACTGGGAGGGGGTCTGATGTTACTGGGAGGAACTGGGATGAACTGGGAAGGCACTGGGAGGGGGGTTGGGGTTACTGGGATGGACTGGGATGAACTGGGAGGGCACTGGGAGGGAGTTTGGGGTTACTGGGAGGAACTGGGATGAACTGGGAAGGCACTGGGGGGGGTTGGGGGTTACTGGGATGGACTGGGAGGGCACTGGGAGGGGATTTGGGGTTACTGGGATTGACTGGGAGGGCACTGGGAGGGCACTGAGAGGGGGTTTGGGGTTACTGGGATGGACTGGGATGGACTGGGATGAACTGGGATGGCACTGGGAGGGGGTTTGGGGTTACTGGGAGGGACTGGGATGAACTGGGAGGGGGTCTGAGGTTACTGGGAGGGACTGGGATGAACTGGGAAGGCACTGGGGGGGGTTGGGGCTACTGGGATGGACTGGGATGGACTGGGATGGACTGGGATGGACTGGGATGAACTGGGATGGCACTGGGAGGGGGGTTGGGGTTACTGGGAGGGACTGGGAGGGGGGTTGGAGGTTACTGGGATGGACTGGGATGGACTGGGATGAACTGGGATGGCACTGGGAGGGGGGTTGGGGTTACTGGGAGGGACTGGGAGGGGGGTTGGGGGTTACTGGGATGGACTGGGAGGGGGGTTGGGGTTACTGGGAGGAACTGGGATGGACTGGGAAGGCACTGGGGGGGTTGGGGGTTACTGGGATGGACTGGGATGAACTGGGAAGGCACTGGGAGGGGGGTTGGGGTTACTGGGAGGAACTGGGATGGACTGGGAAGGCACTGGGGGGGGTTGGGGGTTACTGGATGAACTGGGAGGGCACTGGGAGGGGGTTTGGGGTTACTGGGAGGGACTGGGATTAACTGGGAGGGCACTGGGGGGGTTTGGGGTTACTGGGATGGACTGGGATGGACTGGGAAGTCACTGGAGGGGGGTTGGGGTTACTGGGATGAACTGGGATGAACTGGGAGGGCACTGGGAGGGGGTTTGGGGTTACTGGGAGGGCCTGGGGGGGCACTGGGGGTCACTGGTGTGTTACTGGTCTGTACTGGGAGCGGCGGTCGCTCTGACAGCCCCTCCCCCCGCAGAGACCCCTCCCCCCCCGGACGGTGGAGCGTGGGGGAGGGGCGGCATCAGCGCCCTCGTCTGGAGCCCCGGGGGGGGAGAACAGCGGCGGCGGGGGAGGGGGGGACCCTGAGCCTGTGGGGGAGGGGCTGGAGGGGGAGGGGCAGGTGAGCAAGCCGGGGGGGGGGAGGGGAGGGGAGGGGGAGAGGGGGAGGGGGGAGGGGGGAAAAGGGAGGGGGAGGGGGACGGGTTGGAGGGGGAGGGGCTGGAGGGGGAGGGGCAGGTGAGCAGCCCGGGGGGGGGAGGGGGAGGGGCTGGAGGGGGGGGAGGGGGAAAACTGAGGGGGCAGGGGGGGGAGAGAAGGGGAGGGGGGAGGGGGGAAAAGGGAGGGGGAAGGAGGGGGAGGGGGGAGGGGAGTGAGAAGGGGGAGGGGGAGGGGCTGGAGGGGGAGGGGGGAAAAGGGAGGGGTTGGAGGGGAGGGGCTGGAGGGGGAGGGGCAGGTGAGCAGCCCGGGGGGGAGAGGGGAGGGGGGGAGGGGCTGGAGGGGGGGGGAGGGGAGGGAGAGAGGGGAGGGGGGAGGGGGGAGGGGGGAAAAAGGAGGGGGAGGGGGAGGGGCTGGAGGGGGAGGGGGAGGGGGAGGGGCTGGAGGGGAGGGGAGGAGGGAAAAGGGAGGGGGAGGGGGGAGGGGGGAAAAGGGAGGGGGAGGGAGGGGGAGGGGGGAGGGAGGGGGAGGGGCTGGAGGGGAGGGGGGAGGGAAGGGGAGGAGGGAAAAGGGAGGGGGAGGGGGGAGGGGAGGGGGATGAGGGAGGGGCTGGAGGGGGAGGGGAAAGGGGGGGAGGGGGAAAAGGGGGGGAGGGGGAGGGGCTGGAGGGGGAGGGGGAGGGGCTGGAGGGAGGGGGGAGGAAGGGGAGGAGGGAAAAGGGAGGGGAGGGGCTGGAGGGGGAGGGGAAAGGGGAGAAAAGGGAGGGGGAGGAGTGGGGGAGGGGCTGGAGGGGGGAGAGGCTGGAGGGGAAGGGGGAGGGAGGGGAGGGGGAGGGGCTGGAGGGGGGGAGGGGGGAGGGGGGAAAGGGAGGAGGAGGGGGGAGGGGGAGGGGGAGGGAGGGAGGGGCTGGAGGGGGAGGGGAAAGGGAGGGGGCGGGGGAAAAGGAAGGGGAGGGGGGGAAGGGGGGAGGGGAGGGGGAGGGGGAAAAGGGAGGGGAGGGGGAAAGGGGAAAATTTTATCTGGATGGAAATCTTATGGAAATTTTAATCTGGATAGAAAAATCGGGATTTTGTATAAATTGTTTGAATTTGGACGGGAATTTTTAAAATTAGTAATTTTTTTCGAAAAAAATGTTCATTTTTAGAATTTTGAATTTTAAAATTTTTAGAAAAAAAAGTTGATCGGTTTTTTTTCTTGAAAATCGGGAATTTTGTCGATGAATTTGAATTCGGATGAGAATTTTTAGGGAAATCGTAAATTTTGTATAAAAATTTTGATCTGGATGGAAATGTTCTTTAAAATTAGGAAAGTCTTCTAAAAATTTCAATTTGGCTGGAATTTTTTATAAATTGAAAATTTTGTTTCAATATTTCAATTTGGATGTATTTTTTTTGAAAAATCAGAATTTTGTTGAAAATGTTCAATTTGGTGGAATTTTTTTAAATCGGGAATTTTGTTGAAAATTTTCAATTTGGGTGGAATTTTTTTTAAAATCGGGAATTTTGCTGAAAAAAATCAATTTGGATGGAAATTTTTTTGGAAAATTGGGAATTTTGTTGAAAAATTTTGATATAGATGTAATTATTTTTAAATGGGGAATTTTGTTGAAAAATTTTGATTTGGATGGAATTTTTTTAAATTGGAAATTTTGTTGAAAATTTTTATTTGGATGTAAATTTTTTTAAATCAGGAATTTTGTTGAAAATTTTCAATTTGGTGGAATTTTTTGAAAATCGGGATTTTTGCTGAAAAATTTCAATTTGGATGGAATTTTTTGGGAACATCGGAACTTTGATGAAAATTTCGATTTGGATGGAAATTTTTTTGAAAACCGGAATTTTGTTGAAAATTTTTTATTTGGATGTAAATTTTTTTTAAATCCGGAATTTTGTCACAAATTTTCAATTTGGGTGGAAATTTTCTGGAATATCAGTATTTTTATTGAAAAATTTTGATTGGGTGGAAATTTTTTTTAAAATCGGGAATTCTGTTGAAAAATTTGAATGTGGGTGGAATTTTTTTCTGAAAACCAGAATTTTGTTGAAAATTTTCAATTCGGGTGAAAATTTTTGGGAGAAAATTGGGATTTTTTTGTTGAACAATTTCAATTTGGGTGGAAATTTGGAAAATCGGGAATTTGGTTTTGAAATTTGAATTAGGGTGGAAATTTTTTTGGAAAATCAGGAATTTTGTTGAAAAATTTCAATTTGGGCGCGGAATTTGTTCAAAATTGTGGAATTTTGCGGGAAAAGGCTGTTTTTTGGGGGAAAATGGGGTTTTTTGGGGGGGATTCGAGGGGTTTGGGGTGGGGGGTGGGGGAGGGGTTACCTGAGGCCGCCCCTCCCCCCACAGGTGGCCCCTCCCCCCGTCTCGGCGCTGCTCTTCCAGGGGTCCCGCGAGCTCCTGGTGGCGGCCGGGAGGCGCCTCGAGCTCTGGGCGCTGCGGGGGCGCAGGTGGGGGCGCCCAGTCCAAACCAGTCCAAACCAGTCCAAACCAGTAGCACCCAAGGCCCACCCCAGGCCCTCCCAGGCCCTCCCAATCCCTCCCAGTCCCTTCCCAGTCGCTCCCAGTATCTCCAATCCCCTCCCAGTCCCTCCCAATCCCTTCCCAGTCCCTCCCAGTATCCCCAGTCCCTCCCAGTATCCCAGTCCCCTCCCAGTCCCCTCCCAGTTCCTCCCAGTTCCTCCCAGTCCCTCCCAATCCCCTCCCAGTCCCTCCCAGGCCCTTCCCAATTCCCTCCCAATTCCCTCCCAGTCCCTCCCAGTCCCTCCCAGTCCCTCCCAGTCCCCTCCCAGTCCCTTCCACTCCCCTCCCAGTCCTTCCCAGTCCCTCCCAGTCCCTCCCAATCCCCTCCCAGTCCCTCCCAGTCCCTTCCCAGTCCCTCCCAGTCCCTCCCAATCCCCTCCCAGTCCCTCCCAGTCCCCCCCAGTACCTCCCCCCCTCTCTCCCCTCAGGCTCCTCCCCCTGGGGACTCTGGGGCTCCTCCCCCTCCCGGTGATCCGGATGCTCCGCCCCTCGGCCCCTCCCCCTCCCGCCCCTCCCCCCCCGCGCTGCTGCTCTTGGGGGATGGGCAGGTGTGGAGCTTCGGCCCCGGCGGGCTGCGGCCAATCAGGTGAGGGGGCGGGGCCTGAGGGGGAGGGGCTGGAGGGTGGGCTTTGAGGGGAAATTTGAGGGAATTTGGAGAAATTTTGGAAAAATTTGAGAATTTTTTGGAAAAAATTTGGAAAATTTTGAGATTTTTTGGAAAATTTTAGAAAATTTGGAGAAATTTTAGAAAAATTTGGTAAAATTTGGAGACGTTTTGGAAAATTTTGGGGGAATTTTTTGAATTCTCTGAAATTTCATGAAATTTCACGAAATTTCACTAAATCTTGTGAAAATTTGAGAAATTTCGTGGAATTTTGTTGACTTTTGTGAAATTTTCTGACATTTTCTGCAATTTTGTGGAATCCTGTGAAATTTTAAGAAATCTTTGGAGGGAAAATGGGATTTTTTTTTAGGGAAAATGGGAACTTTCAGAATTTCTTGAGGGGAAAAATGGTTTTTTTTTGGTCAAAAATAAGGAGGTTTTGTCAAAAATGGGGAATTTTGGTCCAAAACTGTGGAATTTTTGTCAAAACCGGTGGAATTTTGGGGGAAATTTGCTATTTTGGTTGGGAAAGTGGGGAATTTGGGGGAAAATGGGAGATGTCAGAATTTCTTGAGAGGAAAAAGTGGGTGTTTTTTGTCAAAAATGGGGTATTTGTTTAAAAAAAGGGAATTTTTGTTGAAAAATGCAAATTTTGGAGAAAATTTTATTTTTTGGAGGAAAAATTGGATTTTTTTAATGGAAAATGGGAACTGTCAGAGTTTCTTGAGGGAAAAAATGGGGGGTTGTGGTCAAAAACCGGGGAATTTTTATCAAAAATGGGGAATTTCTGTCAAAAATGAGGAATTTTGGTCCAAAACTGTAATTTTTGTCAAAACTTGTGGAATTTTGGGGGAAATTTGCAATTTTGGAGGGAAAACTGGGGAATTTTGGGGAAAATGGGAGATGTCAGGATTTCTTGAGGGGAAAATGTGGGGTTTTTTGGTCAAAAATGGGGTATTTTTTTAAAAAGGGGGGAAATTTTGTCAAAAAATGCAAATTTCAGAAAAAAATGTGGTTTTTTGAGAAACAAATTGGATTTTTTTTAGGGAAAATGGGAACTGTCAGAGTTTCTTGAGTGGAAAAAATAAGAGTTTGGTCAAAAAATAGGGAATTTTTAACAGAAATGGAGAATTTTGGTCCAAAATGGAAAATTTCAGTCAAAATTGAGAAATTTTGGTCCAAACCTGTGGAATTTTTCTCAAAACCGGTGGAATTTGGGGGGAAATTGCAATTTTTGGAGGAAAAATGGGGAATTTGAGGGAAAATGGGAGATGTCAGGATTTCTTGAGGGGAAAATGTGGGGGTTTTTGGTCAAAAATGGAGTATTTTTTTTAAAAGGGGGGAATTTTGTCAAAAAAAGCAGATTTTAGGAAAAAATGTGTTATTTAGAGAAAAAAATTGGATTTTTTTAGGGAAAATGGGAACTGTCAGAGTTTCTTGAGGGGAAAAAATGGGGGGTTTTGGTCAAAAAAATGGGGAATTTTTATCAAAAATGGGGAATTTCTGTCAAAAATGAGGAATTTTGGTCCAAAAATGGAATTTTTGTCAAAACTTGTGGAATTTTGGGGGAAATTTGCAATTTTGGAGGGAAAACTGGGGAATTTGAGGGAAAATGGGAGATGTGAGGATTTCTTGAGGGAAAATGTGGGTTTTTTTGGTCAAAAATGGGGTATTTTTTAAAAAGGGGAATTTTTGTCAAAAAATGCAAATTTCAGAAAAAAATGTGGTTTTTAGAGAAAAAAATGGATTTTTTTTAGGGAAAATGGGAACTGTCAGAGTTTCTTGAGGGGGAAAATGGGGCATTTTGGTCAAAAAATGGGGAATTTTTAACAAAAATGGAGAATTTTGGTCCAAAATGGAAAATTTCAGTCAAAATTGAGAAATTTTGGTCCAAACCTGTGGAATTTTTGTCAAAACCAGTGGAATTTGGGGGGAAAATTGCAATTTTTGGAGGAAAAATGGGGAATTTGAGGGAAAATGGGAGATGTCAGGATTTCTTGAGGGGAAAATGTGGGGGGTTTTGGTCAAAAATGGAGTATTTTTTTAAAAGGGGGAAATTTTGTCAAAAAAAGCAGATTTTAGGAAAAAATGTGTTATTTAGAGAAAAAAAAATTGGATTTTTTTGGGGAAAATGAGAACTGTCAGAGTTTCTTCAGGAGAAAATGGGGCATTTTGGTCAAAAAATGGGGATTTTTTTTAACAAAAATGGAGCATTTTGGTCCAAAATGGAAAATTTCAGTCAAAAATAAGGAATTTTGGTCCAAACCTTTGATTTTTGTCAAACCGGTGGAATTTGGGGGGAAATTTGCGATTTTGGAGGGAAAACTGGGGAATTTGAGGGAAAATGGGAGATGTCAGGATTTCTTGAGGGGAAAAATTGGGGTTTTTTGGTCAAAAATGGGGTATTTTTTAAAAAAAGGGGGAATTTTTGTCAAAAAAATGCAAATTTCAGAAAAATGTGGTTTTTTGAGAAATAAATTGGATTTTTTTAGGGAAAATGGGAGCTGTCAGAGTTTCTTGAGGGGAAAACGAGGCATTTGGTCAAATAAATGGGAATTTTTAACAAAAATGGAGAATTTTGGTCCAAAATGGAAAATTTCAGTCAAAATTGAGAAATTTTGGTCCAAACCTGTGGAATTTTTGTCAAAACCAGTGGAATTTGGGGGGAAAATTGCAATTTTTGGAGGAAAAATGGGGAATTTGAGGAAAATGGGAGATGTCAGGATTTCTTGAGGGGAAATTTGGGGGTTTTTTTGGTCAAAAATGGGGTATTTTTTTAAAAAAGGGGGGAATTTTTGTCAAGAAATGCAAATTTCCAGAAAAAAATTGTGTTTTTTAGAGAAAAAAATTGGATTTTTTTAGGGAAAATGGGAACTGTCAGAGTTTCTTGAGGGGAAAAATGGGGGTTTTGGTCAAAAAAACGGGGAATTTTTTATCAAAAATGGGGAATTTCTGTCAAAAATGAGGAATTTTGGTCCAAAACTGTAATTTTGTCAAAACTTGTGGAATTTTGGGGGAAATTTGCAATTTTGGAGGGAAAACTGGGGAATTTTGGGGAAAATGGGAGATGTCAGGATTTCTTGAGGGGAAAATGTGGGTTTTTTTGGTCAAAAATGGGGTATTTTTTAAAAAAGGGGGGAAATTTTGTCAAAAAATGCAAATTTCAGAAAAAAATGTGTTTTTTTGAGAAATAAATTGGATTTTTTTTAGGGAAAATGGGAACTGTCAGAGTTTCTTGAGGGGGAAAAAATAAGAGTTTGGTCAAAAAATGGGGAATTTTTAACAAAAATGGAGAATTTTGGTCCAAAATGGAAAATTTCAGTCAAAATTGAGAAATTTTGGTCCAAATCTGTGGAAATTTTCTCAAAACCGGTGGAATTTGGGGGGGAAATTGCAATTTTTGGAGGAAAAATGGGGAATTTGAGGGAAAATGGGAGATGTCAGGATTCTTGAGGGGAAATTTGGGGGTTTTTTTTGGTCAAAAATGGGGTATTTTTTAAAAAAAGGGGGAATTTTTGTCAAGAAATGCAAATTTCAGAAAAAATTGTGTTTTTTAGAGAAAAAAGTTGGATTTTTTTTAGGGAAAATGGGAACTGTCAGAGTTTCTTGAGGGAAAAATGGGGGTTTTGGTCAAAAAAATGGGGAATTTTTATCAAAAATGGGGAATTTCTGTCAAAAATGAGGAATTTGGTCCAAAACTGGAATTTTTGTCAAAACTTGTGAATTTTGGGGGAAATTTGCAATTTTTGGAGGAAAAATGGGGAATATGAGGGAAAATGGGAGATGTCAGGATTTCTTGAGGGGAAATGTGGGTTTTTTTGGTCAAAAATGGGGTATTTTTAAAAAAAAGGGGGAATTTTTGTCAAAAAATGCAAATTTCAGAAAAAAATGTGGTTTTTAGAGAAAAAAATGGATTTTTTTAGGGAAAATGGGAACTGTCAGAGTTTCTTGAGGGGAAAACGAGGCATTTTGGTCAAAAAATGGGGAATTTTTAACAAAAAAGGAGAATTTTGGTCCAAAATGGAAAATTTCAGTCAAAATTGAGAAATTTTGGTCCAAAAATGGAATTTTTGTCAAAACTTGTGGAATTTTGGGGGAAATTTGCAATTTTGGAGGGAAAACTGGGGAATTTGAGGGAAAATGGGAGATGTCAGGATTTCTTGAGGGGAAAATGTGGGGTTTTTTGGTCAAAAATGGGGTATTTTTAAAAAAAGGGGGAATTTTTGTCAAAAAATGCAAATTTCAGAAAAAAATGTGGTTTTTAGAGAAAAAAATGGATTTTTTTTTAGGGAAAATGGGAACTGTCAGAGTTTCTTGAGGGGAAAATGGGGCATTTTGGTCAAAAAATGGGGAATTTTTAGCAAAAATGGAGAATTTTGGTCCAAAATGAAAAATTTCAGTCAAAATTGAGAAATTTTGGTCCAAACCTGTGGAATTTTTCTCAAAACCGGTGGATTTTGGGAAAATTTGCCATTTTGGGGGTAAAATTGGAGAATTTGGGTGAAAAAGGAGAACTTTGGGGTCCGGGTGGTGGGGGGAGGGGGTCCCAAGAGGGGGGTCCTCACCTCTCCCCTCCCCCCGCCCTTCGCAGGGTGCTGCGCCAGGAGCCCCTCCCCCCCTCCATCCCCTTCCTCCTGGGTCTCCTCCGCCCGGATCCGGTGGGGGAGGGGCGCCCCCCTCCCCCTCCCCCCTCCAGGACCCCCAGGACCCCCCCGAGGTGGGGGTGGGGACCCCCTGGGCCGCCCCGGACCCTCCCCGACGGCTCCGTCCTCGTGGGGGGAGGGGCGGCGAAGCCCCGCCTCTCGCGTCTGGTGGGTCACGTGACCGCCGGGGGGGGGAGGGGGGGTTTGGAGGGGGGGTGGGGGGGGTGGGGGGTTGTCACGTGATGGGAAGGGGGGGGAGGGGTGTCTGGGGGGGGGAGGGGGGAGGGGGGAGGATGGGGGAGGGGTCAATGGGGAGGGGCGGTGTGGGGGGAGGGGTCACGTCGGGGGGGGCGGGGATGAGGCGGGAGGACCCCTCCCAGTCCCTCCCAGTCCCTCCCAGTCCCTCCAGTCCCTCCCAGTCCCATCCCAGTCCCATCCCAGTCCCTCCCAGTCCCTCCCAGTCCCTCCCAGTCCCCTCCCAGTCCCTCCCAGTCCCCTCCCAGTCCCTCCCAATCCCTCCCAGTCTCTCCCTATCCCCTCCCAGTCCCTCTCAGTCCCTCCCAGTCCCTCCCAGTCCCTCCCAGTCACCTCCCAGTCCCTCCCAGTCCCTCCCAGTCCCTCCCAATCCCCTCCCAGTCCCTCCCAATCCCCTCCCAGTCCCTCCCAATCCCCTCCCAGGTCCCTCCCAGTCCCTCCCAATCCCCTCCCAGTCCCTCCCAGTCCTCCCAGTCCCACCCAGTCCCCTCCCAGCCCTCCCAATCCCCTCCCAGTCCCTCCAGCCAGGCAGGGGTGGGCGTGGCCTGACGCTGATTGGCCCCTGCAGATGCCGGAGGGGGAGGGGTGGGTCCTGCAGTGGGCGGAGCTTCCACGGCCGCCCCTCCCCCGGGAGGGCCCCACCCGCTGGTTCACGGGGGCTGAACTGGTGCCAGGTGAGGGGGGAGGGGGGAAATTGGGGGAGTTGGAAGAAATTTGGGGAAATGGAAGAAATTTTGGGAAATTGAAGAAATTTTGGGAAATTGGAGGAAATTTGGGGGAATTGGAAGAAATTTGGGGGAATTTGAGGAAATTTTGGGGGAATTTGAATAAATTTTGGGAGATTTGAAGAAAAATTGGGGGAATTTCAAGAATTTTGGGGGAATTTGAGGAAATTTTGGGGGAATTTGAATAAATTTTGGGAGATTAGAAGAAAATTGGGGAAATTTCAAGAATTTTGGGTGATTTTGGGTGGATTTGTATTTTTCTGGGTGGGTTTGGGTGGTTTTGGCTGATTTTGGGTGGTTTGGGGGTGACTTGGTTGTTTTTCTGGGTGTTTTGGGTCAATTTATGGTGAATTTGGGTCATTTTTTGGTCAAATTGGGTCATTTTGGGGTGAATTTGGGTCATTTTTTGATCGTTTTGGTTGAATTTTGGTGATTTTTGGGGGGATTTGTCTTTTCTGGGTGTATTTGGGTGGTTTTGGGGTGACTTGGTTGTTTTTCTGGGTGTTTTGGGTCAATTCAGGGCAGATTTGGGTCATTTTTTGGTCAAATTGGGTCATTTTTGGGTGTTTTTGGGTCATTTTGGACGGTTTTGGTTGAATTTGGGTGATTTTGGGGTGGATTTGTATTTTTCTGGGTGGGTTTGGGTGGTTTTGGGTGATTTTGGGTGGTTTGGGGGTGACTTCGTTGTTTTTCTGGGTGTTTTGGGTCAATTCATGGCAGATTTGGTCAATTTTTGGTCAAATTGGGTCATTTTTGGGTGTTTTTGGGTGATTCTTGGACGGTTTTGGTTGAATCTGGGTGATTTTGGGGTGGATTTGTATTTTTCCGGTGAATTTGGGTAGTTTTGGGGTGACTTGGGTGTTTTTCTGGGTGTTTTCAGTCAATTCTGGGCAGATTTGGGTCATTTTTTGGTCAAATTGGGTCATTTTGGGGTGAATTTGTGCCATTTTGGACGGTTTTGGTTGAATTTGGGTGATTTTGGGGTGGATTTGTATTTTTCTGGGTGGGTTTGGGTGGTTTTGGCTGATTTGGGTGGTTTGGGGGTGACTTGGGTGTTTTTCTGGGTGTTTTGGGTCAATTCAGGGCAGATTTGGGTCTTTTTTTTGGTCAAATTGGGTCATTTTTGGGTGCTTTTGGGTCATTTTTGGACGGTTTTGGTTGAATTTGGGTGATTTTGGGGTGGATTTGTATTTTTCTGGGTGGATTTGAGTGGTTTTGGCTGATTTTGGGTGGTTTTGGGGTGACTTGGCTGTTTTTCTGGGTGTTTTGGGTCAATTTATGGTGAATTTGGGTCATTTTTTGGTCATATTGGGTCATTTTGGGGTGAATTTGGGTCATTTTTTGATCGTTTTGGTTGAATTTGGGTGATTTTGGGTGGATTTGTCTTTTCTGGGTGAATTTGGGTGGTTTTGGGGTGACTTGGTTGTTTTTCTGGGTGTTTGGGTCAATTCTGGGCAGATTTGGGTCATTTTTTTGGTCAAATTGGGTCATTTTTGGGTGTTTTGGGGTCATTTTTGGACGGTTTTGGTTGAATTTGGGTGATTTTTTGGGGGGATTTGTCTTTCTGGGTGAATTTGGGTGGTTTTGGGGTAACTTGGGTGTTTTTCTGGGTGTTTTGGGTCAATTCAGGGCAGATTTGGGTCATTTTTTGGTCAAATTGGGTCATTTTTGGGTGTTTTTGGGTCATTTTTGGACGGTTTTGGTTGAATTTGGGTGATTTTGGGGTGGATTTGTATTTTTCTGGGTGGGTTTGGTGGTTTTGGCTGATTTTGGGTGGTTTGGGGGTGACTTGGTTGTTTTTCTGGGTGTTTTGGGTCAATTTATGGTGAATTTGGGTCATTTTTTGGTCATATTGGGTCATTTTGGGGTGAATTTGTGCCATTTTGGACGGTTTTGGTTGAATTTGGGTAATTTTGGGTGGATTTGTATTTTTCTGGGTGAATTTGGGTGGTTTTGGGGTGACTTGGTTGTTTTTCTGGGTGTTTTTGGGTCAATTTATGGTGAATTTGGGTCATTTTTTGGTCGTATTGGGTCATTTTGGGGTGAATTTGGGTCATTTTTTGATCGTTTTGGTTGAATTTGGTAATTTTGGGTGGATTTGTATTTTTCTGGGTGTATTTGGGTGGTTTTGGGGTAACTTGGGTGTTTTTCTGGGTGTTTTTGGGTCAATTCAGGGCAGATTTGGGTCATTTTTTGGTCAAATTGGGTCATTTTTGGGTGTTTTGGGGTCATTTTGGACGGTTTTGGTTGAATTTGGATAATTTTGGGGTGGATTTGGCTGATTTTGGGGTGTTTTGTGCCCCTCTCCCCACAGGGGCCGGGCTGTTCCTCTCCCGTTCCGATGGGACCCTCTGGCTGCTCCGGGAATGGGGGGGACCCTGGATCAAGCGCCGGGTGAGGGGGGGGAACCCCCCACCTATGGGGCTGGGACCCACATATAGGGGGTGGGGGGCACCTATAGGGGGTGGGACCCCCTTTTATGGGGGCTGGGACCCACCTATGTGGGGTGGGACCCATATTGGGGGGGTGGGGGGGCCAAATATAGGGGGTGGGACCCCCACTTATGGGGCTGGGACCCATATTTAGGGGGGTGGGGCCATATATAGGGGGTGGGGGGCCAAATATAGGGGGTGGGACCCCCACTTATGGGGCTGGGACCGACCTATAGGGGGTGGGGGCCACATATAGGGGGCGGGGGGGCCAAATATAGGGGTGGGACCCCTTCTTATGGGGCTGGGACCCACCTATGGGGGGTGGGGGCCATATTTGGGGGGGGTGGGGGGGCCATATATAGGGGGCAGGACCCACATATGGGGGGTGGGGGCCATATTTACGGGGGTGGGGGCCATATATAGGAGGTGGGACCCCACTTATGGGGCTGGGATCCACATATAGGGGGTGGGGGGGCACCTATAGGGGGTGGGACCCCCTCTTATGCGGCTGGGACCCACCTATGGGGGGTGGGACCCATATTGGGGGGGTGGGGGGGCCAAATATAGGGGGTGGGACCCCCTCTTATGGGGCTGGGACCCATATTTAGGGGGGTGTGGCCATATATAGGGGGTGGGGGGCCATATATAGGGGGTGGGACCCCCACTTATGGGGCTGGGACCCACATTTGGGGGGTAGGGGGGCCAAATATAGGGGGTGGGACCCCCTCTTATGGGGCTGGGACCCATATTTAGGGGGGTGTGGCCATATATAGGGGGTGGGGGGGCCATATATAGGGGGTGGGACCCCACTTATGGGGCTGGGACCCACATTTGGGGGGTAGGGGGGCCAAATATAGGGGGTGGGACCCCCTCTTATGGGTCTGGGACCCATATTTAGGGGGGTGTGGCCATATATAGGGGGTGGGGGGGCCAAATATAGGGGGTGGGACCCCCACTTATGGGGCTGGGACCCACCTATAGGGGGTGGGACCCACATATAGGGGGTGGGGGGGCCATATATAGGGGGCAGGACCCACATATGGGGCATGGGACCCATATTTACGGGGGTGGGGGCCATATATAGGGGGTGGGACCCCCACTTATGGGCTGGGACCCACATATAGGGGGTGGGGGGGCACCTATAGGGGTGGGACCCCCTCTTATGGGGGCTGGGACCCACCTATGGGGGGTGGGATCCATATTGGGGGGGTGGGGGGGCCAAGTATAGGGGGTGGGGGGGCCAAATATAGGGGGTGGGACCCCCTCTTATGAGGCTGGGACCCACCTATGGGGGGTGGGGCCACATATAGGGGGCGGGGGGGCACCTATAGGGGTGGGACCCCTTCTTATGGGGCTGGGACCCACCTATGGGGGGTGGGGGCCACATATAGGGGGCGGGGGGGCCATATATAGGGGGTGGGACCCCCTCTTATGGGGCTGGGACCCACCTTTTTGGGTGGGGGCCACATATAGGGGGTGGGGGGGCCATATATAGGGGGCAGGACCCCCACTTATGGGGCTGGGACCCACCTATGGGGGGTGGGGGCCACATATAGGGGGTGGGACGGCCATATATAGGGGGTGGGACCCCCACTTATGGGGCTGGGACCCACATTTGGGGGTAGGGGGGCAAATATTGGGGTGGGACCCCCTCTTATGGGTCTGGGACCCATATTTAG